>JAWHQI010001172.1:0-107121 GCA_033032865.1 Dactylorhiza incarnata
AATATATTCATTCTCTTATATTATCTTATATTAATTTCTCTTATAATATTTTCTCTTATAATATTTTCTCTTATATTAATTAGCATATTATTATATATATATTTTTCTTAGTATAATATATATATATATATATATATTTCAGCCTTTTAATTTAATAGGATATTTAATCACAGTTGTAATATGAGTTATGACATAAAGTTAGATACTTAAGGAGGATCCTAACTCAAATCAAAACTAAGGTTCCAACAATCTCCCCCTATTTGAGTGGGATCCTAATCCAAATTAACTAGGTTCTAACAATCTCCTCCTATTGGTTTAGGATTCTTAAGCATAAAATGTTTTTAAAAGCTTAAGGGTTAGAGATTATTTATTTTTCTTTTGAAATACTAAGCAATTTCTAATTTCCTAAATCTTGATTTAAATAGTAATTTAAATTGCTAGCTGTTAACAGATTCTATGAATTTTTATAATCAGAAAGACAATATCGGATTGCTTCTTTCTATAGAATCCTCTTTAATCAGAAGAGACTCACACTCAGTGTCATGATCATTCCTGATCAATGCAGCTACAGTAGAATGCTCAACATGATTTTAGGAGAAAAAAAATTGTAAGAAAGCAAAGTCTATCTGACATTGTTTTTAATGATAGAAAATTCAAAGAAACTTAAAACTGCTGTTTTAATTATAGTTGTTTAAAATAGGTAAAAACAAATGCTTAATCATTAGATATATTGGCCTCTTTATTTCATTAAAATATAAATTTGAAAATTTTCTTTTATGTTGCTGAACAAACATAATTTCTTTTTCTTTAAAAGTCTGTTTAAACTTATCAGCCTTAATTAACTTATTTTCTAACCAGATAATGTGTTTTTCTGAAGTTTTAAAATTTTCATTAATTTTATGAAAAAATAATTTGTTTATTAATAGCTTTTTACTGATTCTGTTTTCAGAAATTTGTATACCTGCACAAGGTGATGTGAAAACAGATCTGAAATTTTCAAAGGTAAAATTAGGAAATGTTGTTATCTCTTTTACCTTTTCTTGTTCAGATTCTACATCTGATATGTAATCTGAACCATATATAGCCAACATGCAAAAAGTTTTGGCTTTTTGTTCTTCTTTTTCTTCTTCTTCACTTAGAATGAATGATGGCTCTGCATCAAAAGTAAAGTTAGTGGAAGAAGTAGGAATGGATTTATTTACCATCCTAGAAAGGGATTTCCAGATGCTCCTTGCTGAAGTGCAGTCAGCCACTTTAAGAAGAATGTCATCAGACATTGATTTAGTCAATATCTCCATGGCTATGGCATCAGCACTGATCAACTTTTCTTGATCATCTGTTGAAGAAGAGGTTGAAGATTGAGTTCCTGTCAAAACAGATTTGTAAATACTTTCATCTATGGAATTCATATATAATCTGATTCTAACTTGCCATAAATCAAATTTATCCAAATTACATAAAGGTGAATCTGAAAAAGAGAAATCTGAATGTGTCATTTGGAAGAAAAAAACTTTTTTTACAACAAAACAAAATAAGAACTAAGTGATCTTTGTGATTTCAGGTGTTAGCCTGTGTGAAAAACCAACTTCCTCTGATACCAATTGAAAGTGACAATTGATATCCTCTGATGAGGGTGATTGATAAAATCAACCTGCTTTGATACCAATTGAAAGGAGAGTTTTAGTTCTTATTCTTATTATTAAAACTTTTGTTTAACTTTGTTTTAAAATAAATGATATATATAAATAACTAAGTGTGTTTGCTGATTGAGTAATAAACACAAACAGTGAAAGTGCAAAGTAATAAACAGCACAAATAAAGAAATAAAACAAAGCGCACATCCAGACGACACAAGATATATAGTAGTTCCCCTCAACTGGGTACATCTACTCTTCTACCCACTGGTAGGAAACCACTAGGAGGTTGTTGATCAGGTGCCCTCACACCAAGGTGATTTTGATCAGGTGTCCACACACCATAGAGCTTTGTTCAGGTGCTCAAAACCAACTAGATTTTTTGATCAGGTGTCTTGCCACCAACAGGTAAACTTTTGAAGGGAGTTTTAACCCTGTACAAGATGGGGAAGGAGAAAGGGAAAGATTTATTATTCTTCTCTTTTTGCTGAGAAGACTCTTGATGAAGATGATGTTGAAGAAGGCTCCCCCTGTCTGATTTAGTTAAGATGACGGCTTTGAGTATGGAGCTTCTTCTCTAGATTGTGATCTGTTCTTCTTCTTCTCCCTGAGCAAATGATATTGATTTGGCGTCTCGGGTTGTAGAAGATCTGCAAGAAAGATGTTAGCAAAAAGAAGATAATATAATCTGGATCTGTTCTTCTTTTTGCTCCTCTGTATTTCTTCTTCTTTCTTTTCCTGTACAGCAATGTAAACTATATGTTCTGTTCTATTCTATTATATCTTGCTGCCGAGAGATAACAGCTATATATATATATCCTGATATATATTATCTGCTGTAATATATTCTGTTTGAATTCTTGCCTTGTTTGACTTGCTGCAACGGCTCTATTAATTAATGCTTTTGCCAAACGGCTACAGCATTAAATGCTTGCACGCTGTAATGTTAGAACAGCAAATATAAAATAGAATAAATAAATATTGCTTTATTAAAGTCTGACAGCAAATATATATTTTAGTCAAGCTAAATAATATAAAATATTCCTATCAGAAATTCGTCGAGCGGAGTTCTACGTTCGTCGAGCTCATCATTTGGTTCGTCAACCGGATTATTAAATTTACTGTTTCTGAACATCTGTTGGAATTCGTCGACCGCTGTTCGTCATTCGTTGACCGATGTTCCTCGTTCGTCGACCGCAGCTTTCCTTGCTAAATTGTCGAGCGCTGCTATAGTATATCTTTTCGCCGATCGCCGTCCGACGAATGCTGCTGAGCGCCGTTCGACGTTCGTCGAACGCAACTAATATATGAAATATATTCATTCTCTTATATTATCTTATATTAATTCTCTTATAATATTTTCTCTTATAATATTTTCTCTAATATTATTTTCTCTTATATTAATTAGCCTATTATTATATATTTTTTTTTCTTAGTATATTATTATTTATATATATATATATTATTTCCAGCCTTTTAATTTAATAGGATATTTAATCTAAGTTGTAATATGAGTTATGACATAAACTTAGATACTTAAGGTGGATCCTAACTCAAATAAAAACTAAGGTTCCAACAACCAAGTAGCGAGTAGACCCGATAAGCCTCCCATCTGCCGGCATTACGGAGCCTAGTGAATGGTCTCTAGTCGGGGATCTTACCGATTGGAGGCGGAAGTACCCGTCCGCGTCCTAGGTGCTTACCTCACCTGGAGGCAGAGGAACTTAGCACCTTCCAGAAACTAGCCAACTGGAGGTCGAGGACTTCAACACTTCTCGGGAGCTTAGCTCAACCGGATGCGGAGGACCACTCGACACTTCCTAGTCAGGTTCTTACCTAAGATACTACCTATAAATATTTCTCACTTATAACGAGGAGGTTACATATTACAACGCGTCTACTTGGCCACATGCAACTCGGCCATCTACTTCATCACCTCCTCTACTTTCTTCGTCTTCTTATTCCTTCTCTTTCTCCTGGTCCCTCCTGCTTCTCTGGTCAGCCTGGATGCGGAAGACTTGCTCCCGGAACCGGTCTGCGTCCGTCTCACCGTGCTTTTGTTGAATCAAGAACAGGGACTCTGGCCCCTTCCTCCCCTTCTTCGAGGTGGAGAACCTCAACAAGAAACTCCGACGCAGGTCCTTGAAGTTGTAGATGGTACCTGATGGGAGATTGGTGGAACCAGTCTTTTGCCTCTCCATTGAAAGTGATGGTGAAGAGCCTGCACTTGGAGGCGTCCGTCATCTTCCTAACCGAGACCATGTCTTCGAACCACTGGAAGTGCTGGAGAGGATCGTCCTTCCCTGCGTTGTAATACATGGTGGGCTCGCTGAACCCGCCTGGAACTGGAGCTGAGATGATCAGCTTGTGGAAGAGACTTCCCCATCTTCCCTGGAGCGTTGAAGGCGTTCTCTCTGCCTCCCCACTGGGGTAGCCGGTCCCAGGAGAGCAGCTGAAGAACATTCTTGCTTGGAGACCCGAGCCCTCCCCTGTGGATAGCTCCTTCCCTTGCCGATGTGCTTGCCCCATCTCCATCGGAGATGGCAAGGCGAGCACGGGTGCAGGTGGTGTCGAGCAATCGCTGCGAGGGGGGAGTGCGACCCGCAAGAGCTCCTGGATCGACTTCCCGAACTCCTCAAAATCCCTTTCGTCACATACTCGATTGTAGGGGGCGAGTTCCCCGGCTCATCGCTTCCAGCCATGAGACTTGCTCAGAGCTTTCCGAAATAGCTGCTTCCATGCTCACCGCACCAAAATGTTGAAACCAGAGAACTGGTCTCGACGTTCGAAACGGGGTGCAGCTAACCCTTACTTGACCCGAGCTAGAACCCCTGACCAGTAGCTACAAACCGAAAGACCTTGCCCTTGAAGAACACTTGAGTCCAAAAACGAACCCCTTAAGCTGCAGCGTGGAGGTCCCACCGCACACCTGGAAGCTCACAAAGAACTTCCCCTCCCAAGCCAATGCTGAGCCTGGGCACCTAGGAGGGCACTATGGATCACCTCACCACCAACCTTCAATGACAAAGGAAGAGAGGGGGGGGGGGGGTAGTGCTTGCTCACAAGATACAAGCGAGGGAGAGGAGAGTCCAACCTTTCCCAAGGTGCCCATGGGGGTCTATTTATAGACTCCCAAAATTGGGATGCAGATAGCCAAAATTCTGTTATCCGCAGCTCAACTATGAACCTGAACGACCAAAACAGGAGGGGCGAGTGGAGGTTAAGACGTCCACTCCCCCCTTGCCGAGGGTCAGGAGAGTGGACTGAATGGTCCACTGCCTGGGTTGGGCGAGTGGACCACTCGGTCCACTCCCCTTAGGGTCGAGTGGACCCATGGTCCACTCGCCCGAGTGCCCGGGGCGAGTGGACCACAGGTCCACTCGCCCCTCACCTGGGCGAGTGGACCATGGTCCACTCGCCACTAGCCCATAGGTCCACTCGCCCAGGTGAAGAAGTGGACCTCCGGTCCACTTCTGTCACAATCCGTATTTTTTCCCGAAATAATTCATGCTATTAGAGTAAAGGGGGAAAATACGCGTCATGATGCCACGTCCTGTAGGGGACAACTACAGACGTTCAGGCAAGCACTCAAACGAACATTTTTGCGAACAAAGAGGTATATAAAAGAGAATTTATCTTTTAACATAACTTTCATTTGGTTAGAAAGCTGTGCCCCTCGGCCATGTGGTTTACATAGCCACCCTGAACAAAAATATGCGTACACAGCGGAAGAAAATAGGTTCATTTTATTCCTAAAGGCACCGAAGACCAGAGATGACTCCGGGGCGAACGTAGGACTAAATTTAGTATATCATAAGGAAATACCATTTTTGTTTTAAGCTTTGCAAATAGGTGATACATAATAGTAAGTGCAACAAAGCTAGCTAAAGGTACAGATTTTGCTAAAAGATTTCATAAATACCCAGAAAGTAAAGCTTTTCCAGAGTGCACATGTACAAATAACTAAGTAGGAGAAAAAAAAGAAACTAGCAGCAGCATGAGCAAGTAAGCTAAACAAAAGTCATATGGGCGTCAACAACTGACACGAACCCGCAGGAAAGAGTGTACAACCCCGATATTCGCCGAGTATACTCCCGAAGGCTCATTGGAGCATCATGGTAGCATCGACCCATGCAGGAAGAGAGGTAGAGACAGGGGAGGGGAGGAGGGGCGAGCGCCCCTCTCGCCCCCGCCCCAAACATCAAGGGGGCGAGAGGAGGAGGGGCGAGCCCCCCTCTCGCCCCCGCCCCCAACATCAAGGGGGCGAGAGGAGGAGGGGAGAGCCCCCCCTCTCCCCCGCCCCCAACATCAAGGGGACGAGAGGAGGAGGGGCGAGCCCCCCTCTCGCCCCCGCCCCCCCAACATCAAGGGGGCGAGAGGAGGAGGGGCGAGCCCCCCTCTCGCCCCCGCCCCCAACATCAAGGGGGCGAGAGGAGGAGGGGCAAGCCACCCTCTCGCCCCCGCCCCCGATATCAAGGGGGGCGAGAAGAGGAGGGGCGAGCCCCCCTCTCGTCCCCGCACCCAAGTAGGGGGCGAGCTCCTCTCGCCCCCACGCCCAGTAAGGAAGTGGGACCTCAGCAGGAGGGGTGTCTAAATGCACCCCAGCGGGACCTCAGCAGGAAGGGTCTAAGTGCACCCCAATAGGGGGCGAGACCAGCCAGGGGGGCGACCCTGGCTGGGTCTCGCCCAGCCCCAGCAGGGGGGGCAAGTGAGGAGGCCCTCGGCACCCTTGCCCCCGCCCCAATAGGGGGGCGAGACCAGCCAGGTAGGCGACCCTGGCTGGGTCTCTCCCAGCTCCAACAGGGGGGAGACCAGCCAGGGGGGGCGACCCTGGCTGGGTCTCACCCAGCCCTGGTTAGGGGACTCGCCGAGCCCCGCTAGGTATCCCCTCCCGCCCAGTTCCGGGGGAGGGTTTGGTCTGCATTTAGCGCCCTAGAACCGCGGTTGGCTATCCGCAACCCAGTTCAAGGGTATTTTAGTAATCTGGCAGACCAGTTTTTGGCTATTCACACCCCAACTTCAGAAATCCTATAAATAGGGTCAAGGGGGGCACCATTTAGGGGCAGGCTTATTTCAGGCTAGCTCTCTTCTCTCTCTCTCTCTCCCTCCCCAACTCTCTCTCTAAGGGGTGAGGAGAGCCTCCAGTGGTGCCCAAGCTTAGTAGTGGCTTGGGAGGGGAAGTTCCTAAGGGACTTCCGGGTATGTGGCGGGACCTCCCCACTAAGCCCTTGGTCCAGTTCCTAGTTCCTCAACCTTCAACCTAGAGCTCTCCCTTGGGGGGAGTAAGGGTGGGTCGCCCCTCAGCTTGCTGAGGGCCCCGAACTCCACAGAGACCGAGAAATCGGTTTCAACATTTTGGTGAGGTGAGCGTGGAGTGTGGCCAATTCAAGAAACTCCCAAGATGAGCTCCATGGACGGAGGTGGAAGAAATTCCGACCCAGGTCACTCGCAGCCCCCGGTGGCTGGGGTGACGTTGGAGATGTTCAAAATTTTCAAACAAGAGGTCCTGCAGACCTTCGAGGTTGCTTTCGCCATGATTGTCGGAGGAAGAAGAGGAGATGGTCCGGAGGTCCCGCCCCAGCAGGTGGAGGAGGGAACTCTCGGTCAACAGTCCAGAAAGGAGGTACCAGTGAGGGGGGAGTGGGGAGGTGCCATACCCCCACTCGCCCACCCTCAAGGGGGCGAGCTCAGGAGGGGGGCGCCCTCCTTGCTCGCCCCAGCCACTCAAGGGGGCGAGCTCAGGAGGGGGGCGCCCTTCCAGCTCGCCCCAGCCCCTCAAGGGGGCGAGCTCAGGAGGGGGGCGCCCTCCCAGCTCGCTGATGAGTCCCAAATATATACACATTTATGGACTCATCTGAGCCGATTTTCTAGTCTATGCACTACACTTTAGGCATGTTTTCACTCATATTTGTTATTCCATGCTATGTGCACTTCTAGGCCCATTTTGGTGTTATTTCTTGTTTATCTTCATTATTAGTTTTCATGCATGGTTAAGTGTCACTTTCAGTGGTTTGATTAGTGTTGTATGCTGGAGCAGGAGTCGTGCAGGTGTTTCTGGTACAATTATGTACAGGAACACTGCGCACGATCACTGGTTCTGGTGCGCACGACCACTGGTCGTGCGACACTGATCGTGTGCACTTAACCCCTGAAATCTGAGTTCTGTTTCCCTTATCGCACGACCACTTACGATAGCGCGCATGACCACTGGTCGTGCGCCACTGATCGTGCGAACATTGTATTTTATAATTTTCTTCCCTTGTAGGCTTCGTCCAGTCAGGCGCACGATCACAGGATGCTAGTGCGCACGACCACTGGTCGTGCGCCAATGACTGTGCGCACTGTTTATTCCAGCGCCTATAAATATGCCCTGCTCACGAATTAGGTCGGGATCCCGATTTTCCTCCGCCCGAGTCCGCAGTTTTCGCCCCTTCCGCAGGTTCTCCGCCCCCCTAGGCCTCCTCCATCATCCTTGAGCTCCAAGGAGAGGTTTCTAGCCCAAAGATCACCAACGTCGAGCAAGGAGATCGTGTACCGGAGTAGATTGGATCGTGACACGAAGAAGACGAGCCATTGGGAGGAAGTGACAGCCCTCCTCTACCTCGGACGCAGTTGAAGACCGAGCTTGGACGCGGATTGACAACCCAGCGATTCCAACTGTGAATCTTTGGCAGGGCTTCGGATGTGGTCGACTCCTTTACTCTCTTTTTCCTTCTTTATGTTGATGATTGTTTAGGTTAGATTCTTCTATATCTTGATGATGAACACTATGAATCGTGCTTGTAATCTTAATTTCATGTCTATGTGAAGTTATATTTTGTTCATATGTGTATGAGGTGCGCCCCCATCTAATTTCCATTCCGCCGTCACGTTCGGTGCCGCACTAGCTATTGCTAGTGGCGTGCTTGTCGAAGAGGTGCCGGCGACCCTCATTCCGTTAGCCTACTCGCCCATCCGCCTACCGAAGCGTGGCATAGCGGCCCGTGTATTCCATCTCGCCTAACGAAGCAGTGCGCTCAAGGCCTACATAGTTCGATTCCGCTTGCCTACTCGTCCATCCGCCCTTGCGACGCAGCGCGCTCAAGGCCTGCCTAGTCTCCATTCCGCCAAGCGAAGCATTGCATAGCGGCATTGCATAGGAGTAGTTGTAGTTGTTTTATTTTATTTTCCAAAAGCCAAACCAACTCTCCCGCATTCCATCCGCTCGAAAGGACTTCAATCTAAAGTCCTTCCTCGATAATAAACTCCACCTTACTGTATTCCTTTGAGATCGATACTTGGGGATTCATTCCCATTTTATATTACTTGAATGATCGGTACACTGTCGTTTCGTGCCGCAGTCGAGCTACCGCCTATAGCGGTGTGCGAGATTTGCGCCATCAAGTTTTTGGCGTCGTTGCCGGGGAACACAGTCGTGTGAGTTTTCTGGAGAGGGAGAACCTGAGAGAGAAGCCCTTCCATTTGTAAATTGCATTTCTTTGTTTTATTTCTTTTTGTTCCATTTTTCTGTTTTAATTAGGTTGCTTTAGTAATTATTGTTAGGTGTGGTATTTTGCACAATAGCATTTTTTTTTTGAATCGTTTTATCTTCACACTATGTGGGCACATCTTAATATCCGTTGCCGTTGGTGTCGAGATACCTCCCACGCTAGTGATGAATGCCCTACGGAGAATAGTAGGCATAATTCTTATAGCCCAGCATATGGAGCACCGACTTCGTCTGGCACTCCATATGGTGCGCGTAAGTCTTATGGCTACTCTGCCGAGCCTTTACCGTCATACCTCTTTTCGGCTTCAGCCCCCGCTGTGCCAAAGAATCCCGCAAGGCAGTGCCAGTTTTGTCGGAGCACAGATCATGCCCTGAAGGATTGTGCTGCTTATCTTCGCCAATTGGATGAGGATGACGAGCCGGATATCCGGATCGTCCCAACTCCTAACTCTGGCGGCACACCTTCAACATCCGGTTATGTGTCTTTGTCACCTTCACATCTTGAAGGGTATGGCATGGACACTGTCACCGGATGTGCGGCTGATCTATGCACCGACATTGCTGTGCCTATTCTCCATGTGCATCCACCACCTCTAGTGGATTCGATTCTTTGTGAGGAATCGGTGCTCGACTTTTATCCGAGCACTATTATTCCCCCTGTTGTGCATACTACACTCATCTCCGACGACATTGTTGATGATGTGTCGCAGGATGAGATGGGTGATCTGAGTGTTGTGCCTATTCCTATGAAGGAGGACAACCTTCTATGTGAAGAGGAGTTTTCCTCAGCATCGGTGGAGGAAGTCCAAATCTCTAGCTTGGCCACTGTTGATCCCACCGAATCTTGTAGCATTGATGACAATGCAAACATTATTTTACTTCCCCAACCTGATGTGAGTGAGACCGGGATCACTCCCCCGATTGATGTTTATTTATGTTCTTCGTCTTCTTTATTTCTTGACCCCCTTCCTTCACCCGAGCCTGTGCAGGTTGAATCTTCACAGGTACTTCAGGAGGACTTGGAGCTTTTTGCTCAAGTCAATGATGAGTGTGTCCTTTTATGCGAGGAGGTTGATCCCTCCTCCATTAAGGAAGCCTCATTCATTGCCTTCTCCTCCTGCGGACCTGCTGTGGACGATACCTTGCTGGGCAAGGATAGTTTTGGTGAGATGAGTGAGGACCAGGCCTCCTCCTCTTCTTACTTTCTTTTCCCTCTACCTGTGAGGAGCAGGTATTTATATTCGGGTAGAAGCGTGACTGCCTTATCTCCGTATCGATACCAGCTGCCGAAACAGATAATGAAGCAGTTACCTGTGCATTTTCTTTTTCATAGGCCCATTAGCTAGAACCTTCATGTTTTTAAATAAGTCGTGCTGGGATGACAATAACCCCAGTAGTTATCTTAATTTTTCCTGCATTTTCATTTCGTTTCTAATTTTATTTAGTTAATTGCACTTTATTTTAGTTTTCTATTTTCTTTTGTTTCTGCGGAGCTGACCCCTGCAGGTATCCTTCTTCTGGATGGCGGATGCTGTAGTTTCATTTTAGCTTACACGCCAATCTTCTGGTATGCTCATTTCTGAGCATTGGGTGCTCTCTTCCCCTAGCTCTTTTCTGAATATCATAGATATATATTGTGTGTATTGTCTAGTTTAAGTCTGGGGGAGAGTAGTTCTGTGTGCCCACGCACGTGCACTATTGCATTGCATGCTAGAAGTATTTCTATTTCATTTATTTAGTATCGTTCATCTTCATTGCACACCACTGCACCCACTTGAGCGCGTACTCATCTGTATGCATGCTCTGTAGTGAATTTAATTCTTCTGCTTATGTGGGAAAGTCTAGGTGATGGCTTAGGACTATGTAGCAGAGTAAAATGTTGACTCCAGTAGTGTTCCTAGTCGAGTGCTCGGTTGCATAAAAATTTGTGTAGATTAGACTTCTCTTTATACTTATAGTTTTATATTTTTTTCTATTAATGTAAATGTTGTTTACTCTACTCAAATGGTGAATCCGGTGGAATCAAACGGTAGCATAGGGATGTGTGTAAACGATCGCTAGACTCGTATTGCTTGAGTCGGGAGAAAGGAGAATCTTTCTCGGTGGCTAGAACTTGCCCCAAGCGATTCTTGAAGCATTGGCATAGGATAGTTCTAGTGCGTGAGAATGACGTAGGCCATTATTTTGGCCTGGTTGAGCTTTTTATTTCATGCCTATCATATACCCTTGCTAGCCCCTTTGTGCCTACCCCTCCCTCTTGATTCAGCCCCACTTTTATCTCACCAAAAGCTTAAAAGCCTAACCTAGTCGCACACCCAAATCTGAGCTTTAAATTATAGTTATGTTTACATTTTGGGGGGTGTTGATGTGGTAATTTTTATAGTGAAAATTGTGGGTGTATTCATTGATATTTTTGCTGAAAAAGAAAAGAAAGAAAAAGAAGAATGAAGAAGAGAAAGAAAAGAAAAAAAAAAGGGGGGATTGTTATGAAAAAGTTGAATTGAAAATTTTGAAATTTTGGTATTGGGAGTGGGCGGTGCACACACCTATGTTGTAAAAGTCCAAGTCTGGGGGTGTGGTGCATTTGTTTATTATCGTTGTGCGGGTAGCTCTATCTGGTGCTCATGTTGTGTTGGAACAACCCTTTTACTGTTTTGGGCTAGGATCACTATGTACTGATTAGGATCAGTTGACCCCATTGTATAGTTTAAGGGTCAAGTCTTTTGGCTGATAAATTAGCTAGAACTTAAGATTAAATCTAAGGTTCCCAGCTTTCGACGAATGTCTAGCAGCGCTCGACAAATGGCATGTGGCGTTCGACGAATGTCTAGCATCGTTCGACAAATTGTTCTAAGCAGACTGAAGTATTACAGCCAGTTACAGCACTCGACATTCACTGATCAGTGTTCGACGAATGGCTAGCAGCGCTCGACAGATGACTCCCAGCGTTCGACAGTTTTTTATTGACAGTGCTCAACAGTTTTCTAGCCAGTGTTCGACATATTCTGGACAGCGCTCGACAGATGGCTCCCAGCGTTCGACAGATCATTTATTGAAGCCCAGATTTATTATCAACTATATTCTATCTATCCTAACAGCAAAACGACGAATATAACGGATCTATTTAATATCCTTTGGACGTATTCTGACAGATAAGGAAGGATATTAAACTAAGGTAATATATTCTCTTCTTTCCTTTTTCCAAGGCAGCAATAGCCGTTGACATTTAATGAAAAGGGATCTTTTCACAGTCAAAAATAAAAGGACCTGCCAAAATCGTTTGAGTCGACAGAATTCAAACGTCGTTATATTACAGAATAAAAAAGGATATATATATATATATTTGTAGTATTCAGAAGAAGAAGAAGACACAGAGTTAGACATCTCAAAAAGTTTTTCTTCACTTCTTCATCTTCCTCTACAAGCAGCACAAAAACCTCTGAGAACATCATCCTCAAGAACATTTACTCAGAATCTGCTGTAAATTTAGATCTTTTAAAAGAGCAACAAGCAAATCTGAAGAACCTGTTCTTCCAGATCAAACAGCTACAGGAGATCCTAGTTCTCAAGAGAAAGCTTCTTCATTTTCTGTCAAGCACTTCAATCTGACAGGGGGAGCTTTACAACAACATCCACTAGAGTCTTCTCTCAGCATCTTGACAGAGAAGAACACTATAAACCCTTTCCTTCCCATTTTGTACAGGGTTATAACTCCCTTCAAAAGTTAATCTCGGTGACAGGGCACCTTTTCAAAAACCTGCAGTTTGGTTAGAGCACCTTATCAACAGCTCACCTGGTGTGATGGCACCTTATCAACAACCTCCTAGTGGATTCCTACCAAAGGTGGTAGAAGAGTAGACGTACCCAGACTTATTGGGGAACTACTATAGCTCCCTGTGTCTTCTGTGTTTGATTATTTCCTGTGGCACTGCTGTTTCTTTTGTGATTACATTTATTTAATTTCTCTGTTTATATAATTTTCACACTGCTTACACTTATATGTAACACTATTTTAATTCCGCTATAAAAACTAAGAAAAAGTTTTAATACTCTATTCACCCCCCCCCCCCCTCTAGAGTAACTTAAGATCTGACCTCCACTTTCAATTGGTATCAGAGGCAGGTTGATTCTTTACAGACTAACAGCTGAATCACAAAGATCAACCAGATCTTAATTTGTCTAGAGCTCCTTTATCTAAGAATTTTATATCATTCAAAACTCATGGCACAAAACAAGGAATATTCTAGCACAAGACCTCCCATGTGCAATCTCAATAAGTTTGCACTATGGAAAGCAAGGATTAGGCTTTATATGAACTCTATTGATGAGGAGATTTTTAATGTTATTCTTACAGGACCTCCAGCACCTACAGCAACAACCAGCACTACTGCAACAACAGACAACACTGCTGTTCCACCTCCTGAGTGGACTGAGGCTCAGAAGAAGCAAAGAAATGCAGATGCAAAGGCCATGAACATTCTGGCCTTAACTATGTCAGATGACATATTCCAGAAAGTAGTTGAGTGCACCTCAGCAAAAGAAATCTGGGAATCTCTCAACAACATGGTGGCAGGCTCAGCAGATGAAAGGAAAGATAGAAGATCTCACCTGATCTCTCAATATGAGAACTTCAAGAAGGGAGAATCAGAAAATGTTGTTGATATGTACAATAGGCTCAGCCTCATAATAAATGAGCTGAAAACTCTGGACAAAGTGATCTCACTCACAGAGATCAATGATAAAATTCTTATGTGCTTTCCCAGCACATGGGACTCCAGAATCTGGCCAATCAAAGAAGCCAGAAGCCTAAATGAAATCACCACTGAAGCTTTGTTGGGCAAGCTCAAATCTTATGAGCAGCTTATCAAAAGTAGGGAAATTGAAGAATCCACTTCATCCCCAGCACTCAAGAAGGAGAAAAGCATAGCCTTCAAAGCTGCAGAAGAAGAAGGACCAACTCCTACCAAAGAGGAGTTGCTGAGTTTCATAGCCAAAAGATTCTATAATATGACTAAGAAAGATTTCAAAAAGAAGTCATCCAGAAGCTAGGACAAGCCAAGGTATGACAAAAATCACTCTAATGAAATTATATGTTTTGGTTGCAGAAAGCCAGGACATATTGCTCCTGAATGTCCAGAGAATCAAAGCAAAAAGGACAGAAAGGAAAGAAAAAGGGAAAAGGAAGAAAGGAAAGGTTCTAGCAAATCCTCCTCCCACTCACACAAAAAGAAAGGTAGAGGATTTGTAGCAACATCCTGGAGTGAAACAGAATCTGAATCAGAATTTTTATCTGGTTCTTCTGATGAAGAAGAAACAAAAGAGAATAGCCAATGTCTACTGGCAATTTATGACTCAGACTGTGAGTCACAATCTGAATCTTCATCAAGCTCCAGTGATGATGAAGATGAAAAGAATTTCTGCATGATGGCAATCAACGCCTCAGCCAGCAAATCTGATGAAGAAAATTCAGAATCAGAAGAAGAAAATGATGCAGATCAGGTAATGTCTTGTTTTGATTTTACTTCAGATGAATTCAAAGTTGAATTCAAAGTCCTTTGCTCAGACTTACTCAACTCTGAGAAAGAAATAATCTCACTCAGATGTAAGTTAGCTGAAATGAAAGAGATGAGTGAAGAAAATGCAAACCTTAAGAAAGATTTGGCTGCCTCCAGAGAACACATTGTTCTCATTGAGAATAAACTTTCTGAGGCCAAGTAATTTGAAGAATCCCTAAATGGGAGAAGTATCAAACTGATGGAAATCACAAGCACAGTCAATGCTAGACTTAATAATAGCAAACTGGGCTTGGGTGCCTCATCAAGTGAGCCATCTCTGATTAAGAGAAATATCCTCTCCTCACCTATAAAATTTATTTCTGCTAAAGGCAAAGAAGCTGCAAAAAGAGATAAAGATATTTCAAGCAAGTCTGTTAAGGATAAAAGAATTCAAAAGAATTTGTCGAACGGAGCTCGACGAAATCTGAAAACAGATTTTCAGTATAGTTATCAGATGAACAATAGTCGACCAATTTATCCAAATTTGTCGAACAGATACTATACAGAAAATACTAGAAATCTTACTCCCAAACAAACTAAGAATCCTTTCACTGAATGGATAATACCTCCAAGGAGATATCATCCACAAGGCTATAAGGACCAGCCTGAAATGTCATTTATTTCTGAATTTTGTGGTAACACAAAAGGACCCAAGGTAGTCTGGGTCAAAAACAACTAGTTTATGTTTTTGTCTTTGCAGGTACATGGCCATCCAAGATTAAATCAAAAATGGTACTTGGATAGTGGCTGCTCAAAGCACATGACAGGAAACAAGGCCAACCTGAAAAATTACAAGGCACAGCTTGGACCCAAAGTGATCTTTGGAGACTCCAACCATGGTCAAACCAAAGGCATTGGTCAAATCAAAGTTGGAGCAGTAACATTCAAGGAAGTCACATATGTGAAGGGTCTGAAGCACAACCTCATCAGCATAAGTCAGTTATGTGATGAAGGCTATCAGGAACAATGGCGATTCCTCAGGCTTCTCTGCACCTAATGAAGTTTGACGCAGGCTTTGACATTGACATGGACTCGTTTGCACAGTCAGACCAAATCTTCAAGGATATTCTTCAAATGCTGGATGAACAACAACTAAGGAAATTTCTAAGCACCAGGCAGAAGATAGCTATTGCAGAGATAAAAGAATGGGTTTTCACTGCAAAATCAGTCGATGAAAGTTTGTCGGGAACAATATCAGGTCATCATGTCTCTCTCTCTCCCACCATCCTTTCTGAAATCTTTTGTCTTGAAAATGGTGAAGATGAGTTAGATATAAGCTCAAATGAATTTGATGAAGCTTTAGTCAAAATGGGCCATTTGACTGGAAACCCTAGCCACATTCTGAAAAAGAATCTGTCTCAGAACTACAAGTTCTTAGCAGATATTGTTGGGAAAGTCTTGCTGGGCAAGACTTCTGGGCATGACTATATCAGTAGGCACCAATTTCTATTAATGGTGGCCTTAATGGAGAAGAAGAAAGTCAACTGGGGATCAATCCTTTTTGACCAAATTAAAAAGAAAAACTCTACATAGAATGTATGCTTTGGAAGAATCTTAGGAATCTTTCTGCAGGAAAGGCATCCAGAACTTTTGGTGTCACCAAAAGTAACAATAAATGCCAGCAAGAGGCTGACCTCAGCACTCTTTGATAAATGGGATAGAATAATTCCCAAGAAGAATACAGGAGCTGAGGCCTCCAGAAAAAGGAAAGCTTCTGAGGACACAAGGACTGATCAAGACACTCCCTCTACCCCTCTAGAAGATCCTTCCTCAGTTCCTCCTTCCTCTCATATCCTCTCTCCACCTGCTCAACAATCTCCTGCTCATTCTTCATCCCCTCCTTCAACTGCAATATCACCCATCAATGATATTCCAATCTTAACCGACCACATCAGTGATGCTCCACCTCCACCACTATCTTCAGAACCACTACCTACCACACCTCCCTCTCCAATACAAAATGAATATCACTCACCTATCCATTCTCCTAGTCCAATCCATATAGACATTCATACACATACCACCAACATAAGCAACATCATTCCTTCAATATCATCTCCATCCACTTCACAACCATTCACTTGCCATCCACCTGATTATCCATCCTTCAACCTCTCCTCTATTGCTGATCAAGTCTTTGATCTTATCCTTCCTAAAATAAGTCAGCTCCTGGATGCAAAACTTGCTCCAGTTCTTCAGGCACTTTCTACTTTATCTTCTAAGATAGCCTCTCTTCCCTCCTCCACTGCTGTCCCTTCTACTAGGGGCCTAGATTCAGGCTGTCCTGAAGCTAGGCAGGGGGAGATGTCCTATGAAGAAGCTCCAGAAACAGAAGGAACTCCAGAAGATGATACAGAAGTTACAATTCTTGATACAGATACACAAGTTATAGAAGTAATAAATAATATATGCATTCATCCATCCTGTGATCTATACAGCTTATTATCAAAATTTGATGTCACATATACTTCAAGGGTATCACCATACATAGAGGATCTATCAAAGGCTCTGATTTGCCTTCCTCAGAAAACTCATTCTGACATCATACAAAATTACATATCCTCTATTCCTCCATCCACTGTTCAAGACATTCAAATAAAGGATCATTCTGCAGAATATGAAGATGATCTTGCAGAATTCCTTGATGATACAACAGCCCCACAAACTATTTCTTCACCTCCAATTTTTGTATGGAATGAAGAACCAATGCCAAGCTTTGATGAAATCTGGAGAGAAGCAGATGCAGAGTTTGACAAAGCTGAAGAAGAAAGATTAAAGGCTCGGGAAGCAATCAAGAGAATTGATGATTTATACAATAAGCCAATCTCATCTTCTGACTCTGAAGATGATGATGACAACAGTGATCCTGATGATACACTCTCAAAGAAAAGAAAGAAAAGAACAGCTAAGTCAAAGGCTGCTCCCAAACCTCCAAATCCAAATAATGACATTCCTCTGTACATTTTGTATAATGACCCTCTTGATGAGAAAACTCCTCACTGGATGAAGCTCTCCAGAAATGAGAACAATAGGAGGAAGAAATTCAAGAAGACTGGCTACATCCCTGACAAACCAGTCAAGCACAATCATCCTCCTCCTCCTCCTCCTCCAGCAGCTGGTGCAACAGGATCAGCAGGTGTATCATCTTCCTCTCAGAGGCCAAGCTCTCAACATTCAAGGAGACCTGCTAGTTCTAGTGGTTCTCAAGCCTCTGGATCAGCCAGTGCTCCTTCCTCTAAGAAATCAGCTCCTATCCTTCAAAGAAGTCAAACCTTTTCCTCTTCTCAAATATCTTCAGAATACAAATTTCACATTTCTGATGGAACTCTTCACAGAGATAGAGTACCTCAAAAGGTCACTCAAGACAAAAATGATTCAGAAAATATTTATTACTTTCCAGATCCAGAAGAAGAGAAACTCTGTCAGATGGCAAGACTAAAGAAACAATTGGGTATGCACAGATTAAAAAGGCAAAAGCTGAAGGCAAAGATTTCTCAAGTTACTCAACCATGTCAGAATACAGAAGAAAAGAACTTGAAAAATACAAAACAGTTAAAGCATTCAATACTGAGGAATTGTTAAAGAACAGAAAATCATCGGTGCTCAAGACTTGTTTATCAGCAAAAAGAAATCAGAAGACCCCAACAGAAAAATCATATTCAAGTCATCTTCTCATGACAAAAAGCCTTAAATAAATTGCTTGGTTATGAATGTAAAGTTTCTGAACTCAGAGCACTTATTTTTATCTGATGATCTATTTTTATCTATCAGATATATTTCATTATTGCTCTGTTTTGCTGCATCTATTTGATTTTTCTTGTCAAAAAGTATCCTAACCCAAATAGGGAGAGATTGTTGGAACAACCTTTTTACTGTTTTGGGCTAGGATCACTATGTACTGATTAGGATCAATTGACCCCATTGTATAGTTTAAGGGTCAAGTCTTTAGGCTGATAAATTAGCTAGAACTTAAGATTAAATCTAAGGTTCCCAGCGTTCGACGAATGTCTAGCAGCGCTCGACAAATGGCATGTGGCGTTCGGCGAATGTCTAGCATCGTTCGACAAATTGTTCTAAGCAGACTGAAGTATTACAGCCAGTTACAGCACTCGACATTCACTGATCAGTGTTCGACGAATGGCTAGCAGCGCTCGACAGATGACTCCCAGCGTTCGACGGTTTTTTATTGACAGCGCTCAACAATTTTCTAGCCAGTGTTCGACATATTCTGGACAGCGCTCGACAGATGGCTCCCAGCGTTCGACAGATCATTTATTGAAGCCCAGATTTGTTATCAACTATATTCTATCTATCCTAACAGCAAAACGATGAATATAACGGATCTATTTAATATCCTTTGGACGTATTCTGACAGATAAGGAAAGATATTAAACTAAGGTAATATATTCTCTTCTTTCCTTTTTCCAAGGCAGCAATAGCCGTTGACATTTAATGAAAATGGATCTTTTCACAGTCAAAAATAAAAGGACCTGCCAAAATCATTTGAGTCGACAGAATTCAAACGTCGTTATATTACATAATAAAAAAGGATATATATATGTGTAGTATTCAGAAGAAGAAGACACAGAGTTAGACATCTCAAAAAGTTTTTCTTCACTTCTTCATCTTCCTCTACAAGCAGCACAAAAACCTCTGAGAACATCATCCTCAAGAACATTTACTCAGAATCTGCTGTAAATTTAGATCTTTTAAAAGAGCAACAAGCAAATCTGAAGAACCTGTTCTTCCAGATCAAACAGCTACAGGAGATCCTAGTTCTCAAGAGAAAGCTTCTTCATTTTCTGTCAAGCACTTCAATCTGACAGGGGGAGCTTTACAACAACATCCACTAGAGTCTTCTCTCAGCATCTTGACAGAGAAGAACACTATAAACCCTTTCCTTCCCATTTTGTACAGGGTTATAACTCCCTTCAAAAGTTAATCTCAGTGACATGGCACCTTTTCAAAAACCTGCTGTTTGGTTAGAGCACCTTATCAACAGCTCACCTGGTGTGATGGCACCTTATCAACAACCTCCTAGTGGATTCCTACCAAAGGTGGTAGAAGAGTAGACGTACCCAGACTTATTGGGGAACTACTATAGCTCCTTGTGTCTTCTGTGTTTGATTATTTCCTGTGGCACTACTGTTTGTTTTGTGATTACATTTATTTAATTTCTCTGTTTATATAATTTTCACACTGCTTACACTTATATATAACACTATTTTAATTCCGCTATAAAAACTAAGAAAAAGTTTTAATACTCTATTCACCCCCCCCCCCTCTAGAGTAACTTAAGATCTGACCTCCACTTTCATGTTGGGTTAGGTGTGCGTAGCCTCCAGGTTTATCTTTGTTTACCTCACCGTAACCCAAGCCCCATCTCTAGCCTAAAGTCCTACCGACTCACGCCATGAACCAATCTAATGTCGTGGAGAGAATGTGACCGGGCGAGCCTATGGTCACCGACACAGATGGATTTCGGTGGAGTTTGTCCGGCACCCCAATCTTGAGCAATGCTCATCTCGGCGCTTAGTTTACTTTCTCCGTATGCATGACCGGATGATTCACCGTAGCTCACCATTTTGAGTGGTTGTAATATGCTTTTACTCTTTTAGAAATATATAAACTGTTTGTGTATAATGAGAAATCTTCTCTACTATTTTTCTTATGCACGTGAGCATGCGACTTCGCATGGTACTCTGTATTGTAATTTTAAGCCATCTACTTTTCTTTCCCCGTTCCCTTAGAATTTGTTTGCTCGGGACGCGCAAACAGGTAAGTCTGGGGGTGTGATGAGTCCCAAATATATACATATTTATGGACTCATCTGGGCCGATTTTCTAGTATATGCACTACACTTTAGGCATGTTTTCGCTCATATTTGTTATTCCATGCTATGTGCACTTCTAGGCCCGTTTTGGTGTTATTTCTTGTTTATCTTCATTATTAGTTTTCATGCATGGTTAAGTGTCACTTTCAGTGGTTTGATTAGTGTTGTATGCTGGAGCAGGAGTCGTGCAGGTGTTTCCGGTACAATTCTGTACAGGAACACTGCGCACGATCACTGGTTCTGGTGTGCATGACCACTGGTCGTGCGACACTGATCGTGTGCACTTAACCCCTGAAATCTGAGTTCTGTTCCCTTATCGCACGACCACTTACGATAGCGCGCACGACCACTGGTCGTGCGCCACTGATCGTGCGAACATTGTATTTTATAATTATCTTCCCTTGCAGGCTCCGTCCAGTCAGGCGCACGATCACAGGATGCTAGTGCGCACGACCACTGGTCGTGCGCCAATGACCGTGCGCACTGTTTATTCCAGCGCCTATAAATATGCCCTGCTCGCGAATTAGGTCGGGATCCCGATTTTACTCCGCCCGAGTCCGCCGTTTTTGCCCCTTCCGCAGGTTCTCCGCCCCCCTAGGCCTCCTCCATCATCCTTGAGCTCCAAGGAGAGGTTTCTAGCCCAAAGATCGCCAACGTCGAGCAAGGAGATCGTGTATCGGAGTAGATTGGATCGTGACACGAAGAAGACGAGCCATTGGGAGGAAGTGACAGCCCTCCTCTACCTCGGACGCAGTTGAAGACCGAGCTTGGACGCGGATTGACAACCCAGCGATTCCAACCGTGAATCTTCGGCAAGGCTTCGGATGTGGTCGACTCCTTTACTCTCTTTTTCCTTCTTTATGTTGATGATTGTTTAGGTTAGATTCTTCTATATCTTGATGATGAACACTATGAATCGTGCTTGTAATCTTAATTTCATGTCTATGTGAAGTTATATTTTGTTTATATGTGTATGAGGTGCGCCCCTATCTAATTTCCATTCCGCCGTCACATTCGGTGCCGCACTAGCAATTGCTAGTGGCGTGCTTGTCGAAGAGGTGCCGGCGACCCTCATTCCGTTAGCCTACTCGCCCATCCGCCTACCGAAGCGTGGCATAGCGGCCCGTGTATTCCATCTCGCCTAACGAAGCAGCGCGCTCAAGGCCTGCATAGTTCGATTCCGATTGCCTACTCGTCCATCCGCCCTTGCGACGCAGCGCCCTCAAGGCCTGCCTAGTCTCCATTCCGCCAAGCGAAGCATTGCATAGCGGCATTGCATAGGAGTAGTTGTAGTTGTTTTATTTTATTTTCCAAAATCCAAACCAACTCTCCCGCATTCCATCCGCTCGAAAGGACTTCAATCTCAAGTCCTTCCTCGATAATAAACTCCACCTTACTGTGTTCCTTTGAGATCGATACTTGGGGATTCATTCCCATTTTATATTACTTGAACGATCGGTACACTGCCATTTCGTGCCGCAGTCGAGCTACCGCCTATAGCGGTGTGCGAGATTTGCGCCATCACTCACCCCAGCCCCTCAAGGGGGCGAGCTCAGGAGGGGGGCGCCCTCCCAGCTCGCCCCAGCCCCTCAAGGGGGAGAGATCAAGAGGGGGCGCCCTCCCAACTCGCCCCAGCCCCTCAAGGGGGCGAGCTCAGGAGGGGGCACCCTCCCAGCTCGCCCCAGACCCTCAAGGGGGCGAGCTCAGGAGGGGGCGCCCTCCCAGCTCGCCCCAGCCTCTCAAGGGGGCGAGCTCAGGAGGGGGCGCCCTCCCAGCTCGCCCCAGCCCCTCAAGGGGGCGAGCTCAGGAGGGGGGCGCCCTCCCAGCTCGCCCCAGCCCTTCAAGGGGGCGAGCTCAGGAGGGGGCGCCCTCCCAGCTCGCCCCAGCACCTCAAGGGGGCGAGCTCAGGAGGGGGACGCCCTCCCAGCTCGCCCCGGCCCTTCTAGCCTAGTCCCAAAAGGGGGCGAGCGGGGAGGCATTCGGCCCCCACTCGCCCCACCCCAAAAGGAGTCAGAATGTTGGTGAGCGAGGCCACTCTGAGGGGCGGCTACTCAATAGCCCGGCGAGCACAGAAGTTACCAATTCGACTCCGCGAGGAGCAAGGAGGGAGGGACTTCAAAAGGAAAAGATCCAACCATAAGAGGTGGAGGCAAAGGCAGATGACACCTCCTCCACCGCCCCAGCAGGCTAGGGCGATCGGCCAAGGAAGAAGAAAGAACCGCACGGGAGGAAGAATGGGCATCCGAGCGGAGTTGCCTTACTGTGACTTCCACGATGAGGAGAGTCACGCGACGTCCGCCTGCCCTGAGTTCTTAGAGCTAAAGAAGGCAAGGGGTCCAAGCATCAACATCAACAACCAGTGGAGGACGAGGAAGACCAGACCCGGGAGTGGGAGGCCAAGTTGGGTCCCCATACTTAGTTTTTCTAACCCTTGAGCCCATGTAATGTAATGTTTCATTTCCATGCCTAATGTTCTCATATATACTCGGATGATCAATATAACGAAAGTTTTTCAAAAAATACTTAAGGCCCCGAGCAGAGACCGCTGAACCAGGCTCCCATCTAGCTGGCAGGACAGGATATTCACTCGGCGAGGCAGGTGATTCCTGTTGGTTAAGGCCCCTAGCAGAGACCGCTGACCAGGCTCCCATCTAGCTGGCAGGACAGGAGATTCACTCGACGAGGCAGGTGATTCATGTTGGTTAAGGCCCCGAGCAGAGACCGCTGACCAGGCTCCCATCTAGCTGGCAGGACAGGAGATTCACTCGGCGAGGCAGGTGATTCATGTTGGTTAAGGCCCCGAGCAGAGACCGCTGACCAGGCTCCCATCTAGCTGGCAGGACAGGAGATTCACTCAGCGAGGCAGGTGATTCCTGTTGGTTAAGGCCCCGAGCAGAGACCGCTGACCAGGCTCCCATCTAGCTGGCAGGATAGGAGATTCACTCGGCGAGGCAGGTGATTCATGTTGGTTAAGGACCCGAGCAGAGACCGCTGACCAGGCTCCCATCTAGCTGGCAGGACAGGAGATTCACTCGGCGAGGTAGGTGATTCATGTTGGTTAAGGCCCCGAGCAGAGACCGCTGACCAGGCTCCCATCTAGCTGGCAGGACAGGAGATTCACTCGGCGAGGCAGGTGATTCATGTTGGTTAAGGCCCCCGAGCAGAGACCGCTGACCAGGCTCCCATCTAGCTGGCAGGACAGGAGATTCACTCGGCGAGGCAGGTGATTCATGTTGGTTAAGGCCCCGAGCAGAGACCGCTGACCAGGCTCCCATCTAGCTAGCAGGACAGGAGATTCACTCTGCAAGGCAGGTGATTCATGTTGGTTAAGGCCCCGAGCGGAGACCGTTGACCAGGCTCCCATCTAGCTGGCAGGACAGGAGATTCACTCGGCGAGGCTGGAGATTCATGTTGGTTAAGGCCCCGAGCAGAGACCGCTGACCAGGCTCCCATCTAGCTGTTAGGACAGGAGATTCACTCGGCTGAGGTAGGTGATTCATGTTGGTTAAGGCCCCCGAGCAGAGACCGCTGACCAGGCTCCTATCTAGCTGGCAGGGCAGGAGATTCACTCGGCGAGGCAGGTGATTCATGTTGGTTAAGGCCCCGAGCAGAGACCGCTGACCAGGCTCCCATCTAGCTGGCAGGACAGGAGATTCACTCGGCGAGGCAGGTGATTCATGTTGGTTAAGGCCCCCGAGCAAAGACCGCTGACCAGGCTCCCATCTAGCTGGCAGGACAGGAGATTCACTCGGCGAGGCAGGAAGGAGATTCATGTGGGTTAAGTCCCCGAGCAGAGACCGCTGACCAGGCTCCCACCTAGCTGGCAGGGCCGGGAACCGCTTGGGGCAAGGAAGGAAAACATTCACCACTAGTAGAGCTCGCTCCTAGAAGTGTGTCGACCCTTTGTCCACCACTAGTAGAGCTTGGCTCCTGGAAGTGTGTCGACCCTTTGACCACCACTAGTAGAGCTCGCTCCTAGAAGTGTGTCGACCTTATGTCCACCACTAGTAGAGCTCGCTCCTAGAAGTGTGTCGACCCTTTGTCCACCACTAGTGGAGCTCGCTCCTAGAAGTGTGTCGACCCTTTGTCCACCACTAGTAGAGCTCGCTCCTAGAAGTGCGTCGACCATTTGTCCACCACTAGTAGAGCTCGCTCCTAGAAGTGTGTCGACCCTTGTCCACCACTAGTAGAGCTTGCTCCTAGAAGTGTGTCGACCCCTTTGTCCACCACTAGTAGAGCTCGCTCCTAGAAGTGTGTCGACCCTTTGTCCACCACTAGTAGAGCTCGCTCCTAGAAGTGTGTCGACGCTTTGTCCACCACTAGTAGAGCTTGCTCCTATAAGTGTGTTGACCCTTTGTCCACCACTAGTAGAGCTCGCTCCTAGAAGTGTGTCGACCCTATGTCCCGATGCTGGCCCACTGACCAGGCTCCCATCAAGCTGGCAGGTCCGAGGATCGCTCGGTGACAGGAAAGTTTCAAGTATTTAGTCCCGATGCTGGCCCACTAACCAGGCTCCCATCAAGCTGGCAGGTCCGAGGATCGCTCCGGTGACAGGAAAGTTCCAAGTATTTAGTCCCGATGCTGGCTCGCTGACCAGGCTCCCATCAAGCTGGCAGGTCTGAGGATCGCTCGGTGGAAGGAAAGTCTCAAGGTACTTAGCCCCGATGCTGGCCCGCTGACCAGGCTCCCATCAAACTGGCAGGTCCGAGGATCGCTCGATGGCAGAAAAGTCCCAAGTACCTAGCCCCCGACGCTGGCCGCTGACCAGGCTCCCATCAAGCTGGCAGGTCCGAGGATCGCTCGGTGGAAGGAAAGTCTCAAGGTACTTAGCCCCGATGCTGGCCCGCCTGACCAGGCTCCCATCAAGCTGGCAGGTCCGAGGATCGCTCGGTGGCAGGAAAGTCCCAGGTACTTAGCCCCGATGCTGGCCCGCTGACCAGGCTCCCATCAAGCTGGCAGGTCCGAGGATCGCTCAATGGCAGGAAAGTCCCAAGTACCTAGCCCCCGACGCTGGCCCGCTGACCAGGCTCCCATCAAGTTGGCAGGTCCGAGGATCGCTCGGTGGCAGGAAAGTCTCAAGGTACTTAGCCCCGATGTTGGCCCGCTAACCAGGCTCCCATCAAGCTGGCAGGTCCGAGGATCGCTCGCTGGCAGGAAAGTCCCAGGTACTTAGCCCCGACGCTGGCCCGCTGACCAGGCTCCCATCAAGCTGGCAGGTCCGAGGATCGCTCGGTGGCAGGAAAGTCCCAAGTACTTGTTGGGTTTTTCTAGAACCATACATCATGTGTAGGCGCAGCGGAAATAAACAGAAACAACCCAAAAGATTCGGATCGGGCCATGAACATTGAATCAAGAAGATAATAAAATTGCTAGGTATGAAATTACCTTTGCGGGATTGGATCAAATCCAACCTAGATGCTCCACGAGTTGATTCCTGTCAGCGACTATGCAGGAGTCCTCATGTAGAATGATGTCTACGTCTCTATAGTGATCCACACGAGCCGGGAGAAGAACGACTGCACCTTGCACTTCCACGAACTGCTAGGTTCGCTCCAGGAAGAACAATCACGGCGACGATCGCCGGAGAGGAGGTCGGCGAGGCGAACGGTGGCGGCGGAACTCTTTCCGTCTAGGGTCGGGGCGAGAGGAGGAACTCCTTCCGTCGGCTGAACTCTTCGTAAGTAATAAGAACCCTAAAAGAAGATCTATTTATACCCAAAGCATAAACAAGCTTCTAGAAGAATCGCTATCCGCAGACCACACAGCAGAATTGGGGGTTTCTGTAACAATTCGTCGGGATTCCACGGAACAGCATTCATCGAGTTTTCACGGAACAATCCGACGAATCCGACGAATCATATCAGACGGCAACATTTTCCGAGTTAATGATCTCTGTAACAATTCGTCGAGTTCCACGGAACAATCCGACGAATCCGACGAATCCGACGAATTCCGACGAATCATATCCGACGAATCATATCCGACGACAACATTTGCCGAGTTAAGGATCTTTGTAACAATTCGTCGGGATTCCACGGAACAATCCGACGAATCCGACGAATTCCGACGAATCATATCCGACAAATTCCGACGAATTCCGACTAGCAACATTTGCTTTACCTCCCCGTTTCTATATGGTGATTGGTAACCTTTACCACACAGTCAATCTTCCAACTTCTCCACATACTCTTATGTGCGACCCTGCAGGCTCATATCGCGTTGGCAGTGAGACTACATGTTTGACCACTTCTAGATCATAATGGTAACTCCAACAGTCTCCCACTTGATCTTGAAAGTATCAAACAAAAACCTCACAAACAATGAGCGGCATCTAGCAATGCATCATTGCTCCCCAAGCAATAAGAGTTCATAACTCATAAGCCTTTATGACCAATGTTCCAGCGTTGTCTTTGTCCCTTTGTCCCTTACATCTGAAAAGAACTAGAGGCATGGACCGTGTCACCCTCTTAATAGCTCAATCCAAGTTTCTTGATCTAGAACGGACTTCCAGAGAATGGTGAGCTCAATATCACATATTGACTCAATCAAGCATGGCCATGCATTTCTCAGTCCAATTCCATCAAGGGGCCCATGGATGCAACTCCTGTTATATAGGAGGACAAATCCCATATCTGCTCACACCCAAACACCCAAATGATTCGTAACGTACCCAACGACCACCCTTATCATCAACCTTCTTCAAGGAAGACTTTTAGATGACATCAAAGCACGCTCTTCCTCACTCGATGAATGTTGTGACTTCAGGTCAAAGGACCACAACACCATTGTCAAATGAGACCTACTTGTGACACTTTTAAGTAACAATCCACAAAGTAGTCTCAGGTTGGGTCTGTCCAGTACAACTTGTTCACTAACAAGTACTCACGTGATGACTTGATATCACAATATCATGACCTGTGAGAACCGGTCATCAGTCAACCACACATGCTAGTCTTAATGTATCATCATCACCCTTAGCTTCTACGATGATACCTCGACCAGGGACCTTTTAAGAATGAACTTCGAAATCATAGGCTCTCACATTCAAGTCACGTACTTGATGTCCTATGGAAGCGAACATTCTAAGGGTATTTATCACGAATTTTATTCTATCATATAGAAACAGTATATCGTAATAAAAGAACTTGCCATTAATTGTAAAAGGAAATAATTGGTACACAATTCATCATATGAATAAATAATAAACAGCCAACAGAATATATATTTTACATGCAACCCACAAGACTCCCACTAGAGTTGATCACTCAGGTATCGTATACCCATTGATCTAGTATGACCATCATGCTTTCTCAGCGCGAGAGGCTTTGTCAGTGGATCTGCAATATTCTCCTCAGTCGGCACTCTACAAATGTTCACATCTCCTCGTTCGACAATTTCACGAATAAGATGGAACCGCCGAAGTATGTGCTTGGAGCGCTGATGGGATCTAGGTTCCTTAGATTGTGCAATTGCACCATTGTTATCACAGTAGAGAACTATGGGACCAACAATGCTAGGAACTACATCTAGCTCGCCGATGAATTTCCTAATCCATACAGCCTCCTTCACTGCATTAGCCGCAGCGATATACTCGGCCTCAGTTGTAGAATCAGCAACTGTCTCTTGCTTGGAACTCTTCCAGCTCACAGCTCCTCCATTCAGGCAAAACACAAACCCTGACTGAGACTTCGAATCATCCCTATCAGTTTGGAAGCTGGCATCCGTGTAACCACTTACTACGAGCTCTTCCTTTCCACCATACACCAAGAATATATCCTTAGTCCTTCTCAAATACTTCAGGATATTCTTTACGGCTATCCAGTGACATTCACCGGGATCAAACTGATACCTGCTAGTCATGCTCAAAGCAAAAGAGACATCGGGTCGAGTACATAACATTGCATACATGATTGACCCAATTGCCGAAGCATATGGAATCAACTTCATGCGTCCTTATCTTCACAAGATTTTGGACACTGGTCCTTAGAGAGATTTACACCATGAGACATGGGCAAAAATCCTTTCTTGGACTCAAGCATGTTGAACCGCTTCAACACCTTCTCAATGTACGTACTCTGGGTCAAACCCAGCAACTTCTTCGATCTATCTCTATAGATCTTAATACCGAGTATGTAAGTCGCTTCACCCAAGTCCTTCATAGAAAAGCAGTTCCCTAGGTTTGTTCTTAACAACTTTCAGGGTAGGTATATCATTCCCGATCAGTAGTACGTCATCTACATACAATATCAGGAAGACAACAATGCTCCCACTGATTCGCTTGTAAAACACAACGGTTCATCTTCATTCTTGACAAAACCAAACTCTTTGATCTTCTCATCAAAACGAAGATTCCAACTTCTAGAGGCCTGTTTCAATCCATAGATGGACCTATTCAGCTTGCATATTTTAGTGGCTTCATTTGGGGATACAAAACCCTCGGGTTGTGTCATGTACACTTCCTCAAGGAGGTTTTCATTTAGGAAAGTCGTTTTGACATCCATCTGCCAGATCTCGTAGTCATAATACGCAGCAATAGCAAGCAATATCCTAATGGACTTTACCATGGCAACAGGGAAAAGGTCTCATCATAGTCAACCACCATGAATTTGCTTGAAACCCTTAGCCACCAGTCGCCCTTTGAATGTCTGTACATTCCCATCCATGTCGGTCTTCTTCTTGAAGACCCACTTGCACCCTATGGGTCATACCCCTTCAGGTGTTCTACCAAGTTCCAAACTTGGTTTGTATACATGGAGTCCATTTCGGATTTCATAGCCTCAAGCCATTTGTCAGAAGTCCGGTCCATTCATAGCCTTTCGGTAGGTCGCTGGTTCATCATCATGATCCATAAGCAACACATTACCTATTTGAGACACGAGAAATCCATATCTCTCAGGCTCAAATCTTGGTCTACCAGATCTACGTAGGACTTGTGTCTCTTGAGCAGGTTTCTCTAGCTACAATATCTTGTAGTCCTGGCTCAGAATCCAATTCTGGTTCATTCACTACTTGTGGTTCTTGAAATTCTTCAAGTTCTACCTTTTGCGTCTTTCTTGACAAGAACTCTTTCTCCAAGAAGACACCCGTCCTTGCGACAAACACTTGCCCTCAGACGGTAGGTAAAGTAATATCCTTTCGTTTCCTTAGGATATCCCACCAGATACCACTTATCTGATTTGGGTTCCAGCTTGTCATGCATTTGACGTCGTACGTATGCCCTCACAGCCCCAAATTTTAATGAATAGCATACTAGGACGCTTTCCCAGTCCATATCTCATATGGTGTCTTTAGAACCATTTTCGTCGGAGCGCGATTCAGTGTCCATTGCAGCAGTCTCTAAAGCAAAACCCCAAAAAGAAACAGGCAAGTCTGCATGACTCATCATCGACCGTACCATATCTAACAGAGTACGATTTCTCCTCTCAGACACACCATTATGCTGCGGTGTCCTAGGTGGAGTGAGCTGTGATACAATACCACACTCTTTCAGATGATCACGGAACTCATGATTCAGTATTCGCCACCTCGATCAGATCGGAGTGCTTTAACCTTTTTACCAATTGGTTCTCCACTTCATTCTTAAACTCTTTGAACTTTTCAAAAGTTTCGGATTTGCACTTCATAAGATACACGTATCTGTATCTACTGAAATCGTCAGTAAATATAACGAAGTAGAAATACCCACCTCTAGCCATAGAACTCATGGGTCCGCATAATCACTATGCACTATACCCAAAAGATCCTCAAGCCCTCTCAGTATAACCAGTGAAAGGGGCTTTAGTCATCTCGCCTAATAACAAGACTCGCATCGCTCAAATGATTCATAATCAAATGAGTCCAATAGTCCATCTTTATGGAGCTTGGATATGCGCTTCTCGTTTATATGGCCCAAACGACAATGCCAGAGATATGTAGGATTTGAGTCATTTGTTCTTAGTCTTTTATTATTATCTACATTATAGATCGGATGGTCCAGGTTCAAAACATAAAGACCATTAAATATTGAGCTACAGCATAACAAACATCATTCTTAAATATAGAACAACAATTGTTCTTAATTATAAAATAAAAACCAATCATGTCTAAGCATGAAATGGATATAATGTTTCTAGTTATGGCCGGAACAAAATAACAATTATTAAGTTCTATTACAAGCCCACTGGGTAAAGAAAGACGGTAAACCCCTACGGCTACAGCAGCAACTCTTGCTCATTGCCGACGCGCAGGTCCACCTCTCCTTTACTCAGCAATCTCCTCATTCCTAGTTCCTGCACATTTGTACAAATGTGAGAACCACATCAGGTATCCATACCCAAGATGAAGGAGCAGAAAGGTTTATCTCTATAACGTAAATATTCGAAGCGGAAGTCATACCTCCCTTCATTTTCTACAGACCCTCAATGTACGAAGGACAATTCCTCCTCCAATGACCAGCCTTGCCACAGTGGTGGCATTTCCCTTCCCTTCACGGTGCTCTTCTTTTTCAGCGTAGAAGATTTGGGCTCAAGATGTGACTTAGGTCCCACCTTCGTCTTCTTGAAGCCCTTGGCCTTACCCTTGCCTTTATGTACCATCAATATGGGACTAGCAGGCTTGGCCTTCTTCATGTTTATCTCGGCAGTTCGCAACATGCCTAGGAGCTCGGGCAGTGTCTTGTCTATTTCATTCATGTTGTAGTTCAAGACGAACTGCTCATAACCATCGGGCAACGATTGCAGGATAAGATCTGTGGCCAACTCTTGACCCAGAGGAAAACCCAGTCTCTCCAGGTTCTCAATATACCCAATCATCTTGAGTACGTGAGTACCAACTGAGTCTCGAGCTCCCATTTTGCACTGAAATAAGGCATTCGTGACATCGAACCTCTCTTGACGAGCTTGCCATTGAAACATTTTCTTTAGGTGCTCGTCAATCTCCTTGCACCCCATGTTCTCGTGTTGCTTCTGAAGCTCAGAGTTCATGGTGGCAAGCAATAAGGCACTCGACATCTAAGGCGTCATCGGTATACTTATTATAAGCATCCTTATCAACACGGGACGAGTTCCCGGCGGCACCTCGGGGGCTTCTTCTTCCAAGACGTAGAGCTTTCGCTCTTGCCTGAGAACAATTCTCAGGTTCCTATACCAGTCCATATAGTTCGTCCCACTAAGCTTGTCCTTCTCAAGGATAGCTCTCAAGGACAAGGTGGAATGTGAAACACTTGCCATGGAATTCTACAAGAATTCATGCAGAATTAATCAGTACCAAAATTTCAAAATACAATTTATTTTTAATTTGGACTTCAATTAAATACTCCCACTATTTTATTCAAATTGATAGCCCTCACTATCAATTCGGAGAATCCATGCGAGCTACTCTCTTAGTGGACAAGATCCGTATTTCATCAACACCACGAGTCCGCTTTGGCGTTCCTCTCATAATGCGGTTATTTAGGTAGGCAACGCTTGCCAATTGCATCCTCATGCAATTCTTGTATGGCTGGTGAATAACTCCTTATTCGCATTCATCATATGGTGCATGCCAACCCTATGCCTCTAGCACTCAACCTTTGAGGTCACCTAGTTAAGTTAGACCCGATGTCGACAGTGGGATATCACAATTATCCGCTCGCACCCTTACCAAGATAGATTAATGCACCTTGCTTTGGCAAGCCCACACTTCATCGATCGAGGCAGGAAGAGTGTCATCCATCGGAAGGCATCCGAACACTTAATATTTGATGAAGGGATTTTAATTTTTTAATAATAGGTTAACACTTAACCATGATCAATATTTGATCAAAGTGCACATCCACAGAAAAACAAGCTTTCTAAAATCCACATGCATCCCTTATGTGCACAACATAAGACTATCAACCTTTGATAGACGAAAGGGCTAAATCTGGACATTTAGAACTCTTCCAAATCTTCAGATTTACATGCATTGCACAAAGGGCAAAGACAACTCGACTTAAAGCAGTAGACAAGCTCGTCTCTCATCGTTGGATTCAAAATCCAAAACAAAACAAGGGTTCATTAACCACTTGAGGGACGGTTACTGCTAAGGAGACAACAATTTCTAACAATTAGAAATTACCACGAAATCTCAGACGTTCCTGGCGGGGTTCAAGGGGTCGCACCCCTGGCGGGGTCTTAGTGGCAGAGCCCCTAACGGGGTGCGGGGCAGAGCCTCGACCAAATTTTGAAATCCCACCATCAGAAACCACACAAAATCACATCAAATGTGATATTCCAAGAAGAAATCTTGACATTTAGAACGCTTCCAAATACCTAGATTTGCACGTACTGGAATAACCTAACTTCTGAAACAACATTCATGACCGCAACCTAGCTCGGATACCACTGTTGGGTTTTTCTAGAACCATACATCATGTGTAGGCGCAGCGGAAATAAACAGAAACAACCCAAAAGATTCGGATCGGGCCATGAACATTGAATCAAGAAGATAATAAAATTGCTAGGTATGAAATTACCTTTGCGGGATTGGATCAAATCCAACCTAGATGCTCCAGGAGTTGATTCCTGTCAGCGGCTATGCGAGAGTCCTCACGTAGAATGATGTCTACGTCTCTACAGTGATCACACGAGCCGGGAGAAGAACGACTGCACCTTGCACTTCCACGAACTGCTAGGTTCGCTCCAGGAAGAACAATCACGGCGACGATCGCCGGAGAGGAGGTCGGCGGAGGCGAACGGGGCGGCGGAACTCTTTCCGTCTAGGGTTCGGGCGAGAGGCGGAACTCCTTCCGTCGGCTGAACTCTTCGTAAGTAATAAGAACCCTAAAAGAAGATCTATTTATACCCAAAGCATAAACAGGCTTCTAGAAAAATCGCTATCCGCAGACCACACAGCAGAATTGGGGTTTCTGTAACAATTCGTCGGGATTCCACGGAACAGCATTCGTCGAGTTTTCACGGAACAATCCGACGAATCCGACGAATCATATCAGACGGCAACATTTGCCGAGTTAATGATCTCTGTAACAATTCGTCGAGTTTCCACGGAACAATCCGACGAATTCGACGAATTCCGACGAATCATATCCGACGACACATTTGCCGAGTTAAGGATCTCTGTAACAATTCGTCGGGATTTCACGGAACAATCCGATGAATCCGACGAATTCCGATGAATCATATCCGACGAATTCCGACGAATTCCGACAGCAACATTTGCTTTATCTCCCCGTTTCTATATGGTGATTGGTAACCTTTACAACATCAAGGGGCGAGAGGAGGAGGGGCGAGCCCCCATCTCGCCCCCAGCCCCCAGCATCAAGGGGGGCGAGAGGAGGAGGGGCGAGCCCCCATCTCGCCCCCTCCCCCAACATCAAGGGGGGCGAGAGGAGGAGTGGGCGAGCCCCCTCTCGCCCCCCGCCCCCGATATCAAGGGGGCGAGAGTGGAGGGGCGAAGCCCCCCCCCCCCCCCCCCCCCCCCCCCGGTCGGGCCTCACTCTGGTAGACTGAATCCGACTGAATACTATTATTATATTCAGCGCAATAATAAAAAAATATAAAATATAACGATTTGCTTCGCTGAAATCCCGCGCCCCTTCATTTCTCCTCTCCGTACTCTGCTCTCCTCGCTCTCCTCGTGAATTTCTCTCTCGCATTTCGGCGTTCTAGGGTTTGATTCCGGCGCAGCTCCCCCATCGTCTCCGGCAGTAATCACTCTGCTCTCCGGCGCTCCTTCTCCAATCCGATTATACACAAGAGCTCTACGGCGCAGCCTACCCATCCTCCTCTCCGCAAGGTATGTATCGCATCCACCATTATCGCATTTGTTTGGCTCTCCGCTGATGGCTATCCGTCGTGAGGATAGAATGGCTCTCCGCGTAGAGCTAAACGACTCTCCCGCTGAGATCCACTAGCTCTCCGAGGAGAGCCCTTTGTCTCTCCGCGGAGAGCCGGAGAGCGGTTTGGCTCTCCGCGGAGAGCCGTTTTGGCACTCCGCGGAGAGCCGTTTGGCTCTCCGCGGAGAGCCGTTTGGCTCTCCGCGGAGAGCCGTTTGCTCTCCGCGGAGAGCCCAAAATTTTTAATTTCTGTTTTTAGGAAATACGTTTGTTTGTTCATTCTTCTATGACAATCCTTGGAAATAAATTATAATTAGCATATAATTTGGAAGGTGAGGTAGGAAATAACCTAGGCAAGCTACTATAACCAATTATAGTTTACTCAAAATAGGATCCTAGTATTATGGCTACTAATCTAACCTTTGGGTTTGGTGACTAGATTATTTGACTATTTGTCTTTATCGGCAATGAATGGTGTTGACATTGTGCTGCGGGACATTGCGAAAACACAACGATCAGTAGATACCCTCGTTCATCGCTGCCCTAAAATTCTACCCGAATCGATTCCGACGCAAACGCCTCCATTCTATTCGTCAGCCTTCGACCGCCCCACTACTGAGCCGTGCATTTGTGGGAAGCAATCAGGCACGTTGAACAAAATTCAAGACGATTGGATCAAGATCCAAGTGAAAATGATGGAGGATGGCATTCGCCTTCCCATCCGAATCGATCCGCCAGTGCCACTGTGGAACAAGCGACCTGACCTGAATGCGTATCTTTTGAAACCATTGTTCGTGATTGATCCGGAACGGCAGTACGGCGTCAATGTGACAGCGGGTGCATGTCCATCTTGCAACAAAGTCGGCTTTCTTTCCCGCAAGCAATTAAGTGCCCCGCGAGTTGTCGATTGCATCGACACCACTGCATTCTCTATCAGTGCTAGATACATGTGCAAGAAGTCGAACACCTCCGGCGGCTGTGGTGCCACGTTCCAGGTCATGGACGAGGCAAAAAACGAGAAGTTGAATCCGACAGCCATCATCCTTAACTATCCTGTGCAACTTTTCGAACAGAGTGCACACGACGTCGGTCTTGTTCAAATGGCATACGACTTGTACACGTCCCGTTCCGGCATTGCTGATGCAGCCAAGGTGATTCGTTGTGCACGAACGACTCGATACATGCGTCAAGCCGCACTATATCGTGGTCACGTGTCGTGGTATTTGGATATGCGCTTATGGGATGCAGCAATTGGGCAAACGTCATGGCAGAAGGATCCAGCAGTGTTCCCTGATTTCCCATCATTTTTTCAGCATTGTAACGGGTACAATGGCACTCTTGGTCCAGTGGAATCAACGCTTTCCACGCCTAATCAATGACTGCATTGCTCGCCAACTTTCTTTCTTCAACCGAATGGAAGGCTCCATAACCGGGACTCATCTCTCGGCTGACCATCATCACAACGTGCCGGGACGCATGAAATTGACGGACGAGTTCAATGGCAGGAAATTTTCCCCCGTTGAAGGATTGCACTCCGTCATGAACGAGCGCCAACAAATTCTCTCTCATCAATTCACATCGACTACGGTCAATGCAGAGCGTCGATTTGTTGGTCGGAGTTTGCAAAACCGGTACAATGCTTACAATATTGATACTTCTCTGCTCATCATGTACCTTGACAAGTGCTTGCGATGACCGAGAATGGCTACAAGATTTCGACAACATCATTGTTCTCCTAGACAATCATCACCTGATCACGAGGTATATAGGGACAATTCGAACGGCACGGATCGAGCTCGGCAAGAACTATTTATGGCTGGCGTGGCCGAAATCATTGTTGGCAATGGACATGCTTCAATGCGGGAAGGCTCCATCATTGAGGCTGAACTTGATGCATTGTTGGATCGAATTAAAAACTGGGGAAAACGAGAATGATGTGCCACCGTCGAAGCGCATTGTGACAACCAAACTTCTATCTTGCACGAGACGCAGAAAAAGCACATCAGAAATTGCTTAACACCGCCTGTAGGGGCGTCAAACACCGTCGTGGATCGCTTCTTCCGTTCGACTCTACGTCGTGGATCGGGGAAGAAAGAAAACTTATGGCGTCAAGGACGAGCCATTTTCCCGGAGACTATGTCCCTGGATGGTGGGATCTTGCTGCTCCATGCCGTGGTCGCTCAAATCAACTTTCGCGGCGAACTCCAATTTGATCCTCGCTGGGCATATTTGCCAATCTCTGGTATGCATATCATTCTCACTCAATATCTCGCAGCTCTTTCGACCGATGGCATAACTCCCTCCCAAACGTCTCTGTCGACAATGTTTCATATGTTGCCTCTCTCGATTGAGGATTGCCACGGCGAGTTTGGATTAACGGCGGCATTTGGACAATCCCTTCCTCAACTTCCAGAAATTCCAGCAGGTCAGCTAGAATCCGTTGGAATGATTGTCGAAGCAATAGCTGATAATGCAATTTGGTCGAGCCACACGTTCGATGCGATTGTGAACGATGCGCTTGAGGTTGCCGCAACTGCTGTGGAGAGGACTCCGAACGATGATCATCACTGCATTGGAGAAGACGAAGCACTACCGCTAAACCATACTGATATAAGCAACACTCCCCATTCTATTCAGTCCAGTCGCAAGCGCAGAAAACCCGGACCAACATCGCATGGGCAAAGCTCTTCTTCAAATCACCATAAAAAATCTCGCAGCCTCAACGCGTTGGGCAATGAACGTCAATCGGCATTAGAAGGCCTTAATCTCTGGGAAAAAGTGATGAGCACTTCACCAATGATCAACCCCTTCGAACGGCGCTTACTCAGAATGGTGGCTCTCAAATTTCTTCAACCAGATGAACTGCTTGATCTAAAAGATTTTCCAATTGAATCCTTGCATATTCCACAATTGCATCGAATTTGGTCTGTTCTTGTCTCGGCTTTACATAGCACCAATTACGCTTTCAAACGGTTCATTCGGCCAAAAATAGAACAGGTTCTTAAACTGCACTTGGAGGATATAGTTGCCCAGTCTCGTTTCAGATTGCCCATTCAACGAGCAGCGCCAAAACGCAGCATCATTACTGCACTAAATCTGGCCGCGTCATTGATTGCTCCAACGCAGGCGGGCCGTGAGGATAGTTTCATCCAGTTAGAAGAGACTGTCACCACAACAGTAACTCGAAGCGTCACTTTTACAACCGGCGCCCCAAGTCACAGTTCAAGTCAGCCCCTTGCAACAGATCTGCAAACGTCCCCGCCCGATCTAGTAATTGAAGGATAAGCGGACGATATCATTGATCGACTTGTTCAAACGAGATTGATGCTGGGCATGCCGGCAACATTCACTGGACCAAAGTGGTCGCCCCAGCTTACGCCCGCATTGCTGCACGCCGCGAGGATCTAGTTCAGATGACCCACAAGGAGATTCAAAATCGTTGGGATTATCTTAGACGTCTCAAAAGGAAAAGGACATCAAACACTTTGCAGTCGCATACCGAAGCGCAAAAGGAGCTCGGTGATCATGACGCCATCTACATTCAACCATCGCCGGTTGTTACACAATCATTGCCAGCCGAAACTCCGTCCACAAATAATTTAACTCAACCAGCGTCTTCTGCAGTCATCACGACGACGGAGGAACCTAATGTGGGCATCTCGTCCGCTGTCAGCGAGATTGGTTCTCGTCCTCCATTCATGGTAAATCAACAATTGCCGACTTTCAATCAGATAATGGAGGCCATCGTCCCCGCCCCAGCTACAGGAGAGCCGTTCTCCCAATCGGAGAAGGAGCTGCTCAATTACTTGCCTAACTAGTCCAGCAGAGCGCTCCCATGTGAAATTGTCGACTGGTGATCAAATGTCTTGGAAGAGCCTAGCCAAGCGTTTCTTGTACTGGGGGCGAGTCGCACGGGTGTTGGGGATGAACCAGTTTCGGGTTCGATCCGATGTGCAGCTCAAGCAAAAGGTTAAGGATATTAACAAAAAAAAGAGCTTGCAACAGTATGTGTGAACCATGAAAGGTATGTTTTTTATATGTATTATAGTAAAAAAATGATTTGGAAATAACACAATAATTTGCACTTATTATTCCATGATACAATTGTACCTCATTTAGGCCATTACCCAATTGGATCTCCATGGAGAGCCAATTGGATCTAAACGGAGAGCCAAATGGCTCTCCATGGAGAGCCAATTGGATCTAAACGGAGAGCCAAATGGCTCTCCATGGAGAGCCAATTGGATCTAAACAGAGAGCCAAATGGCACTCCATGGAGAGCCAAATGGCTCTCCACGGAGAGCCAATTGGATCTCAACGAGATCCAAATGGCTCTCCGGAGAGCAAATGGCTCTCCCTGGAGAGCCAAATGGCTCTCCGCGGAGAGCCATCTGGCTCTCCGCGGAGAGCTACATAGCTCTCCGCGGAGAGCAGTTTGCTCTCCGCGGAGAGCCGTTTGCTCTCCGCGGAGAGCCGTTTGCTCTCCGCGGAGAGCCGTTTGCTCTCCGCGGAGAGCCGTTTGCTTCCTCTATTTCTCTCTCCAATTTATTCTTCTTGTCCCTCTATTGTAACATTGATGAGTCCTGATCATATACACATTTATGGACTCATCTGGGCCGGTTTTTGAGTCAATGCACTACATTTTAGACCCATAATCACTCATATTTGTTCTCTACCTGTTATTCCAAGCTAAGTGCACTCTTAGGCCCATTTTGGTGTGTTTTCATGTTTAACTTCATTAGTAGTTTTCATGTGCTGTTGAGTGCCACTTTCAGTGGCTAGATCTGTGGTTGTGCGGGAATAGGAGTCGTGCAAGTGTTCCCGGTGCAATTCTGCACAGGAACACTGCGCACGATCACCGGTTCTATTGCGCACGACCACTGGTCGTGCGCCACTGATCGTGTGCACTTAACCCTTTTTCACGAGTTCTGTTTGGTACAGTGCGCACGACCATCAACGCCAGTGCGCACGACCACCGGTCGTGCGCTACTGTTCGTGCGCGCTTATCATCAATTTCTTGAGTTCTGCTTCAATCAGTGCGCACGACCACCTACGCTAGTGCGCACGACCACCGGTCGTGCGCCACTGGTCGTGCGAACATTTATTTTATAATTTTGTATCTTGCAGGTTCCGTCCAGACAGGCGCACGATCACAGGATTCTAGTGCGCACGACCACTGGTCGTGCGCCACTGACCGTGCGCACTGTTTAATTCCAGCGCCTATAAATCCGCTGCTCGCGATTTAGGTCAGATCGCTCGCTTTCCAGCCGCCGTTTCTTGCTCCGTTCTGCCCGATTTCGCCCCTCCACCGTCGCCCACCATAGGGAGGATCTCCGGGCTTGTTCTTCACGCCAATCTTGAGCCGGAGTTTCCTCTCGGCCTCCTCCTTCATCCACGAGCTCCAAAGGAAGACCTAGCCGCCATTACCGTCAAGCAAGAGGAAGTTTGCAACCTCCACCGGATCGTGACACGAAGAAGACGGGTCCATTGGAGAGTCGTGACAGCTCTCTCTACCCCGGACGTAGTTGTGGACCGAGCTTGGACGCGGATTGACAACCCGGCGATTCCAACCGTGAATCTTCAACGAGCCTTCGGATTCGGTCGATTTCTTGCCTTGTTCTCCTTTTATTGATGTATTTGCAACTAGATCTAACACTATGATGAAGTGTATGTTGATTAAATAGCATTTTTACTTGATTATGTCTATGTGATTGAGTATTTTTGTTTATATTATTGAGGTGCGCCTTGTGGTGTGGTTTGTTGGTTGCGTTGTGCCGCCCTAACAATTGTTAGTGGTGTGCTAGTTGAAGAGGTGCTTGCGACCCTCATTCCGCTAGCCCACTCGCCCATTCGCCTACCGAAGCGTGGCATCGCGGCCCGTAATCCATTCGCCTATCGAAGCAGCGCGCTCAAGGCCTGCATAGTTCGTTTCCGTTAGCCTTCTCGTCCATCCGCCCTTGCGACGCAGCGCGCTCAAGGCCTGCCTAGTCTCCATTCCGCCAAGCGAAGCTTTGCATAGCGGCATTGCATAGGAGTAGTTGATAGCTTTTATTTTGTTTCCAAAAGCCAACCCAACTCCTCTGCAATCCATTCGACCTAAAGGACTTCAATCTCAAGTCCTTCCTCGACATTTAACTCCACCTTACTGTGTTCCTCAAGAGACCGACACTCGGGGATTTATTCCAACATTTATTACTTGAACGATCGGTACACTGCCGTTTCGTGTCGCAGTCGAGCTACCGCCTATAGCGGTGTGTGAGATTTGCGCCATCAAGTTTTTGGCGCCGTTGCCGGGGGAACACAGTCGTGTGAGTTTTCTTGAGAGGGAGAGCCGAGAGATAGTAGTTCTTCCAGTGTGTATAGCCGCTTTATTTTATTTTATTTTTTTTTTTTTTTTTTTTTCTGTTTGCCTTTTAATTTTGCTCTGTGTTTTTTTCTACTTTTTAACTTTTCTAAAGCAGGATTTCCAGATTTTCCTTGTGTGTGTAGTTTTATTTTGCAAAGAATCTTTATTTTCTGTTATCCACATAATTCTGTAATGTATTCCGAAGCCGAGTGTCATCTTTATGACACTATGCAGCGACACATCGACGCCCTGAATGCTTTAAATGCTGAGCATTGTCTTAGGTGTTTGTTATGTCAAGGTATAGGCCATGATTTGAAGGATTGCCCTCGTCTGTGCAATCCTTCCCCCTCTGAGGACGTGACCACAGCATCCCCCCATTTACGGGAGACTACTGCGGACAGGCCCACCAGAGTGTTGCCTGGCCCCTACACTGACATCGCACATCATGCTCGATCTTTGCCCTTGGAGATTACTGAGGAATCTCTCGCCGCGTACTGCTCTTTCATGGGTCCCTCAATCCCCTTTTATGAGCTTCCCTTGAGTGACGATGTGCACTCATTCGATGGTCATCAGGGACAGGATTGGGAACTCATGGATGCACCAGTGTGGTGTGCAGATTCTGGTTCTTCCCGCGGGGAGGCGTCTGTGGATATTTTCGCGGAGGCGACTGCACATTTATTTTCTGATCATGAGAGCAGTCCGGTTCCTCCGCATTCCTTGCAAAATTCATCTACTTCTAGCTTTAGTGAGTCGGTTGATGATTTCGTGCGGGTGGTTGATTCAGCGCCTGAGGTTGCGCCAAAGTGGGACGAGGATTCATTCTCTCCGATGGGGAGTTTGATACCTTTGAACACGATGACGCGCCGCGGTGGGATGAGGAGGATTCTCTTTCTGAGGAGGAGGTAAATACCTTCTTATTGGATGGGGACACCCAGCTCACCACCAAGGACCCCGAGCTCTTGGGTTCACCTTGTTACGACTCATATGATACTGACAGTGATCTATGTTTGGATCCTGCCGGGAGTGAGACCGGGACCACTCCCCCGATTTTGGGTTATTTATGTCATTCTTCTCTTTTATTTCCTGACCCCCCCTTCTTCATCTGAGCCTGTGCAGGATGAGTCTTCACAGGTACATCAGGAGGACTTGGAGCTTTTTGCTCAAGTCAATGACGCGAGCATCTTCTTATGTGAGGAGGTTGATTCCCCCTCCGTAGAGGAAGCTCCATTCATTGCCTTCTCCTCCTGCGGACCTGCGGTGGACGATACCTTGCTGGGCAAGGATGTGTTTTGTGAGTTGAGTGAGGACCAGGCATCCTCCTCTTCTTACTTTCTTTTCCCTCTACCTGTGAGGAGCAGGTATTATCTATATTTAGGTAGAGGGGTGACTGCTCTGTCTCCGTATCGGTACCCGTTACCGATGCGCATATTAGAACAGTTACCTGTGCACTTTTCTTTCATAGGCCTATAAGCTAGAACTGTACAAAATCTGAATAAGTCGTGCTGGGAGGACAATAACCCCAGTAGTTATCTTACTTTTCCTGCATTTTTATTTCTTTTAATCATGTTTAGTTAGCTGTAGTTTATTTTAGTTTTTCTTTTGCTTTTGTTTTTGCGGAGCTGACCCCTGCAGGTACTTCTTTTCTGGATGACGGACGCTGCAGTTTAGTCTTGGTTTAAACGCCAATCTTCTGGTGTGCTCATTTCTGAGCACTGGGTACTCTCTTTCCCTAGCCCTTCCTGATTTTCATGTCATTTATTCTGTGTATTGTTTAGTTTAAGTCTGGGGGGGGAGTGTACCGAGTGTTCACTACACGTGTACACGTTTTTGCATATCAGAAGTGTATTTTTATTATTGCATACACCATATCACCCACTTGAGCGCGTACTCATCTGTTTGCTTGCTCTGTTGTGAATTTAATTCTTTTGCTTATTTGGAAAAGTCTAGGTGATGGCTTAGGACTATGTAGCAGAGTAAAATGTTGACTCTAGTAGTGCTCCTAGTCGAGTGCTCGGTTGCATAAAAATTTGTGTAGATTAGACTTCTTTTTATACTATGGTTTTATATTTTTCTTATTACTGTAAATGTTGTTTACTTTACTCAAATGGTGAATCTGGTGTGAATCAAACGGTAGCATAGGGATGTGTGTAAACGATCGCTAGATTCGTATTGCTTGAGTCGGGAGAAAGGAGAATCTTTCTCGGTGGCTAGAACTTGCCCCAAGCGATTCTTGAAGCATTGGCATAGGATAGTTCTAGTGCGTGAGAATGACGTAGGCCATTATTTTGGCCCGGTTGAACTTTTTATTTCATGCCTATCGTCTACCCTTGCTAGCCCCTCTGTGCCTACCCTTTCCTTGATTCAGCTCCACATGTTTCTCACCAAAGCCTAAAAGCCTAACCTAGTCGCACACCCAAATCTGAGCTTTAGTTGTAATTTCATTTACATTTTGGGGGGTGTTGATTGTGGTGTTTACTATGAGAACCTGTGGTTATGCTCATTTGAAAATTTGCTGAAAGAAAACGACAAGGAAAAGAAGATTTAAAGAAAAAGAAAAAAAAAACTGAAAAGGAAAAAAGAGAAAAAGAAAGGTGAGCTTTATTGAAAATCATGTAGAAGAATTGTGTATTGGGAGTAGGCGGTGCACACACCTATGTTGCAAATGTCCAAGTCTGGGGGTGTGATGCACTTGCATTCAATTTTGGTGCGTGGGTAGTTATTTTTAAAGCTCATTTGGGTTATGTGTTTAAGCCATTTTGTGTATCCTTGTTTACCTCACCGTAACCCAAGCCACATCTCTAACCTAAAGTCCTACCGACTCACGCTATGAACCGATCTAGTGTCGTGGAGAGAATGTGACCGGGCAAGCCTATGGTCACCGACACTGATGGATTTCAGTGGAGTTTTTCCCGCATCCCGATCTTGAGCAATGCTCGTCTCAGCGTTTAGTTTACTTTCTCCATATGCGTGACTGAACGATTCACCGTAGTTCACCATTTTGAGTAGTTGTAATATGCTTTTACTCTTTTAGAAATATATAGACTGTTTATATAATCAGAAATCTTCTCTACTATTCTTCTTATGCACGAGAGCATGCGACTTCGCATGGTACTCTGTATTTTAGTTTAAGCCATCTACTTTTCTTTCCCAGTTCGCTTAGAATTTGTTTGCTCGGGACGCGCAAACAGTTAAGTCTGGGGGTGTGATGAGTCCTGATCATATACACATTTATGGACTCATCTGGGCCGGTTTTTGAGTCAATGCACTACATTTTAGACCCATAATCACTCATATTTGTTCTCTACCTGTTATTCCAAGCTAAGTGCACTCTTAGGCCCATTTTGGTGTGTTTTCATGTTTAACTTCATTAGTAGTTTTCATGTGCTGTTGAGTGCCACTTTCAGTGGCTAGATCTGTGGTTGTGCGGGAATAGGAGTCGTGCAAGTGTTCCCGGTGCAATTCTGCACAGGAACACTGCGCACGATCACCGGTTCTATTGCGCACGACCACTGGTCGTGCGCCACTGATCGTGTGCACTTAACCCTTTTTCACGAGTTCTGTTTGGTGCAGTGCGCACGACCATCAACGCCAGTGCGCACGACCACCGGTCGTGCGCTACTGTTCGTGCGCTCTTATCATCAATTTCTTGAGTTCTGCTTCAATCAGTGCGCACGACCACCTACGCTAGTGCGCACGACCACCGGTCGTGCGCCACTGGTCGTGCGAACATTTATTTTATAATTTTGTATCTTGCAGGTTCCGTCCAGACAGGCGCACGATCACAGGATTCTAGTGCGCACGACCACTGGTCATGCGCCACTGACCGTGCGCACTGTTTAATTCCAGCGCCTATAAATCCGCTGCTCGCGATTTAGGTCAGATCGCTCGCTTTCCAGCCGCCGTTTCTTGCTCCGTTCCGCCCGATTTCGCCCCTCCACCGTCGCCCACCATAGGGAGGATCTCCGGGCTTGTTCTTCACGCCAATCTTGAGCCGGAGTTTCCTCTCGGCCTCCTCCTTCATCCACGAGCTCCAAAGGAAGACCTAGCCGCCATTACCGTCAAGCAAGAGGAAGTTTGCAACCTCCACCGGATCGTGACACGAAGAAGACGGGTCCATTGGAGAGTCGTGACAGCTCTCTCTACCCCGGACGTAGTTGTGGACCGAGCTTGGACGCGGATTGACAACCCGGCGATTCCAACCGTGAATCTTCAACGAGCCTTCGGATTCGGTCGATTTCTTGCCTTGTTCTCCTTTTATTGATGTATTTGCAACTAGATCTAACACTATGATGAAGTGTATGTTGATTAAATAGCATTTTTACTTGATTATGTCTATGTGATTGAGTATTTTTGTTTATATTATTGAGGTGCGCCTTGTGGTGTGGTTTGTTGGTTGCGTTGTGCCGCCCTAACAATTGTTAGTGGTGTGCTAGTTGAAGAGGTGCTTGCGACCCTCATTCCGCTAGCCCACTCGCCCATTCGCCTACCGAAGCGTGGCATCGCGGCCCGTAATCCATTCGCCTATCGAAGCAGCGCGCTCAAGGCCTGCATAGTTCGTTTCCGTTAGCCTTCTCGTCCATCCGCCCTTGCGACGCAGCGCGCTCAAGGCCTGCCTAGTCTCCATTCCGCCAAGCGAAGCTTTGCATAGCGGCATTGCATAGGAGTAGTTGATAGCTTTTATTTTGTTTCCAAAAGCCAACCCAACTCCTCCGCAATCATTCGACCTAAAGGACTTCAATCTCAAGTCCTTCCTCGACATTTAACTCCACCTTACTGTGTTCCTCAAGAGACCGACACTCGGGGATTTATTCCCAACATTTATTACTTGAACGATCGGTACACTGCCGTTTCGTGTCGCAGTCGAGCTACCGCCTATAGCGGTGTGTGAGATTTGCGCCATCAAACATATGTTTATAAATTTTGCAGATCAATGGGGCAGAAAAAGATCCATTTTTTGAGCTCGAGGTGCTATTTAAACTCATTTGTTGGCCTAAGTTCAGCAATACTAGAACGATTGGAGGAGGATCAGAAGAAGATGCTGATGGATGCCAACATCTGGCATATCTTCCATGCACCAAAGGTATCGCAGAACACTCCCCTTCTTTACGGTCTACTAAACTGGTATGATATAGAGAAGGATGTCTTCGTCATTGGATCGAGGGAGCTAACCTTCTCCCCCAATGACGTGGCAATGATATTGGGTCTGCCGAACCATGGGGAGGAAGTCATCCTGACTACCAAGCCATTTGGACCGCTAACGAAGTCCGATTTGAAGACGGAACTTCAATCGATGGAGAAAGGGTCGTCCCCTGTGATGATGAAGATATTGATTTTGCACCTTCTGTGCAATTTCTTCTTCCCCTCGAGCGCGGAGAGGATGCCAATGTTCTTCGAGGAGGTCTCCAGCTTGGAGAAATTTCAAAAGTTCAATTGGCCAGAAGCGATCTATACCTTCGTTATGAGGTCGTTCAGGTCGATGGTGGAGAAGCTGCCACCTGTTGCAGAAGAAGGCCAACTGCAACATTGGCCAGAGTCTTCAATGGGATACATCTATGGATGCACCCATGTTCTCGTTGTAAGTATCTATATTTCTAATTCCTAAAATGAAATTTGTTTAATATGTTCTAAACTATTGCAATGTTTGATATAGATTTGGTTCCTCGAGCACACCACCACCTTCGCTCCGCACTATCCGTCATTGAGGCCACGAATATTAAGATGGTCGGAGAAGGTCTCATTTTCAATGAAAGAGATGGGGACTGTTGCAAAACTCTTGGATGAGCAGGTAAATAATTTAGTTTTATTCGATTAACAACCACTTTTGAACTATCCAATACAATAGTTGTATTTCTTCTTTTTAGGTGTTGGAAGTACTAGATGAAATAACACCGACAGAGAAGTTGTTATGTTCAGACGTGACAATACAGTGGACACCACCACCTCCCACATTTAAGAGAAAACCAATAGTCTCGCCATCTAGGGTAGTAAAAAAAATGAAGTTTGCACCACCACCTCCCACATCATTACCACCTCCCTCATCATCATCACCTCCCCCATCACCCAGCACATCAGCACCTCCCCCACCACCTAGCACACCATCTATCCCTCCGGCACAGTTTTGGATTGATTTCCAACATAGGATGTTAGATCAATTTGCTTTATTAGATAGCAAGATAGATAGTTCTGTAGATAGATTAGACAAAAAAATAGATAGAGTACATAGTGATTTAATTAGTTTTAGTCACAGTGTAGGTGAACGTCTTGAATCCATGAGTGCTGATATAGACACACTCATTCATCATTCCTCGCCATCATCTAGCCCGAGTATCTCTAGATCCCCCGCCCACCAAAACGCTACCACCCTCACTACCCCTCACGATACTTCCATTACTGATATTCTAGACTCCCCATTGGGAGAAAGAGAAATTAAAACTACAAAGGCGGATGAAATTGATGTGTACCCCGTTGACTATCCGGGGAGACCGCTAATAGCTGAAGAAGATAGAGATATCATCCATCAGCGTATGAGCGTCATACCATCGAGGTGCCCTTTGACATTATACACTTTTATATTTTCAAAATTTTGATCTATGCACATTGATATTGACGATGGCTTTCTAATGTTTCAGGAACGACCAAGCATTCAATAAATGGAATATAGTCGGATTTCGAGATGGCATGGATGCTCTTCTGACGGACAAATACGTCGAAGATTGTCACATTGATGCCTACGCAAAGATCTTGACTTTGCGTAGAGATCGGGATAAAGAACCGTATCATCCGTTTATGTACATCAGTCCGAACTTTTTGGTATGATCTCCCTATCAGTGCTTTATACATTAATAATTCTGTTTGCATTGCTAAAAAATGTTACAAATTATGTAGTTGCACTTCCCAAGGTCCAATGACGGAGAATCTAAGCTTGTAGCTGCATTCCTTGAGGGCATTACCAAGGAGAATCTTGCCAATATCAAAATGATTCTAATGCCAGTATGTTATAGTCAACACTGGTATTTATTGGTGGGTATGGTTAAAGAGAAGAAATGGCTTATACATGACTCTCTGCGTAATGCCCAACGAAAAGTTTCCGCTAAAGAAGCTGTAAGTACAGTTCATTGACATGCAATGTAGTATTGTACATTACGAGTTACTAATGTACGAACAAATTTGTGTTAATGCAGATTTCTGCGCTCCAGAAGGCGACCGTTAAAAAAGTCCACGCAGGATTTTCCAATTGGAAACTCGTCTTGACTGCTGGTATACCACAGCAGGAGAACTCCGTGGACTGCGGTGTCTTCGTTATGAAGTATATGGAGCACATAGCGAAGGAAGGGCTGATGAGCTGGGAGAGTTGCGTAGACTGGCAGAAAAATATGCCTATGTTTAGAGCCCAGATCTGTGCAGACATCTTTAAAAATTTGTGGTTGATTGATGTAAATTAAGAAACATTATTCGTGTACATTTGTAATGTTTGTCTATAATAACAATTGTTTCATGGATGAATACCGTTTTCAAATGGGTCAAAATTATAGCTTTAAATGAAATCAGTGAAGATACAGAAGGCTCTCCGCGGAGATCCAAAAGGCTCTCCGCGGAGAGCAAAAAGATCTCCGCGGAGAGCAAAAAGCTCTCCGCGGAGAGCACAAAGTTCTCCGCAGAGATCCAAATGGCTCTCCGCGGAGATCCATTAAGATATCCGCGAAGATCCATTTGGCTCTCCGCGGAGAGCCATTTGGATCTCCGCGGAGAGCCATTTGGATCTCCGCGGAGAGCCATTTGGATCTCCGCGGAGAGCCAAATGTCTATCTTTCGCAAATTGTGACCGCGTTCTCTCCCTCCCTCCCTTCATTTTTTCTTCCTTTCCCTCTTTTTTCTTTCTCCCTCCCCCTTTCCCTCTCCTCCCCCTCTTTTTTCTCCTCCCCTCTTTTCTTTTTTCTCCCCCCCCCTCCCCCCTTTTCCCCCCCCCTCCCCCCTTTTTCCCCCTCTTTTTCTTTTTTCTCCCCCCCCTCCCCCCTTTTTTCCCCCTCAGACAGCAACATTTGCTTTACCTCCCCGTTTCTATATGGTGATTGGTAACCTTTACCAACATCAAGGGGGCGAGAGGAGGAGGGGCGAGCCCCCATCTCGCCCCCGCCCCCAGCATCAAGGGGGGCGAGAGGAGGAGGGGCGAGCCCCCATCTCGCCCCCGCCCCCAACATCAAGGGGAGCGAGAGGAGGAGGGGCGAGCCCCCCTCTCGCCCCCGCCCCCGATATCAAGGGGGGCGAGAGGTGGAGGGGCGAGCCCCCCCCCCCGGTCGGGCCTCACTCTGGTTCAACTTAATCTGACTGAATATATTTAAAAAATATTTTAAATATATGCGAGGCTGCTTCTAAAATTAAATGCCATTGTTAACCTCTCCCGCAAGGCAGGCATCTTCCCTTCCAAGTTCCAACAATGGATTTCGCATCTGATGGATTGCGGGCCGTTCTCTCCTCGATGGGCTTCTCCTCTCACGCGTCTGAAGGATCGTGTGGCGTTCTCTCTCGCAGGCTCCTCTCAGACCACAGAAACCTCGCCATTCTCTCCTTGTCGGGCTTCTCCTCTCACGCGACCTTGCTTTCTCCTCTAAGACGACGGCCGATGCAACCTCTTCTCCTCTCTCGCGGTCCTCTCCCTTCTCTTCTCTTGCGGTGGCATCCACGGTGAGGTCGACATCGCCATTCTCCTCTCTGGCGGTGGCATCCTCGGCGAGGTCGACCATTGACGTCATCCTTCTCTTTCCTTCCCCCAAAGGTTTGTGTCTGCCTCTGTATATGCGATGCCTCCTGAGCCCAGCCTCCGTTTCCCCCTTTTTCCGAAATTTCGATCTTTAAATGCGCACCAAAAAGGGAAATACAAGAGTAAAATGCCGATAAAATTTTCATTTTAGTTCAAAACATAGAGGATGAAATCCGAGGCCCAGGAAAAGTGGCAGCATCTTCCCTTCTCTCGTTAAGGTTCTTTTTTTATTACTGTAGAGGGAGATTGAACTTAGCAAACAACATCATAGTGGTGATCTTCAAGAAAAGAATAGGCACGCTCGGATGCTGGAGAATAAGGTTTGCTTATTCATCAAAGCCTTCTCCTTTTCCTCTTGCCTTTCAGTTGGGTTGATATTGAGTTCAAGTGAATATCACTTCAAAAGATGTTTTCAATTTGCTTAAATACATTAATTTGATCAGTCTTATTGGTAAAATAAATTACTAAAATAAAGTATAGACCTTGTGCTGCGGGATAGTAAACAGCACCAAAAGACTGAACCTTAATAGATTAGTTTATGTCTCAATCTTATTGGTAAATAAAGTATATATAGTAATTAATCAACTAATGCATTTCAGTTTGTATAGATACTTCATGTCTTCGTTCTTCTTCCTCTCGCCACTGACTTTGCCTGATCCATCCCAGATCGTCTGCCTATTAGTCACCATCGTCAATGAACGGTATCGACCTTGTGCTGCGGGACATTGCGAAAATTGAAACTGATCGAGGATGGCATGCGCCCTCCTATCCAATTGAAACTGATCGAGGATGGCATGTGCCCTCCTATCCGAATCGATTCGCCCGTGCCACTATGGAGCAAGCGTCCCGACCCGAACGTGTATCTACCGAAACCGTTATTCGTGATCGATCTGGAACGGCAGTACGACGTCAACGTGACAACGGGTGCATGTGATTTACAACAGATGAAGGCTCTGCGGCCTGATTTATTTTTTGCTTCGCTGAGTTCTATAGAATAAGGCTATAATGAAACTCATTAAGAGCGTAAATCACATATCCCTCTACTCTTATTGGGACATTTTGTTAATTATTCATGTAAATTATGCTGAATGCCTGAATCTCATTGAGAACTCAAATAACATAATTTTTGATTCAGCATTTTTGTTTGTTTTTTACCTTTAAACAACTTTCTAAACTCTAATAACATCAATTTTAATCATTGTTAGTGTTAACTTTTTGCCATGGTGGTTTTATTCTGTTGTGAGTTTATCCAAATTAGTTTCACAATCACTCACATAATCAGTGAATATGGAATAAAAATATATTATATTTAACTAATTTTTCATGTTTATTAGTCTCTTCAATTCAATTTTTCTTATTATGTGTCAACTTCCCCATCAGAATCTGATATCTCTACATTTAAATAGGAAGGGTTGGAAACAACTACATCCGATGAACTAGGGAGAGGAGGATTCAACATAATAGAAATTGAGTTAGCAGAGGTAGGTTTCATACAACCAATGCCATATTTTGAACTAAAGAAGGTGGAGGATGAGATGAGAATGAGAGGTTTAGGAGTATTGTCATGTTTCATCATGTACTTCTCCTTGTCACTTCTTCAACATTGAGCAGCATGACCTATCTAGGTTTAAGATTGATTTTTTGCTCAGCCTTACCACCAACATGCTTATATGTTGTAGCATCAATAACAACATTTTGAACAGCAAGCCCAACCACTTCTTCAGATTCCCAGAAACATCTTAATTTGCTAAGTATCCATGTCGCTCCTCTATAGCTTGTTCCAAGATTTCAATGACAATCGTCTTACTGTCTGCTTCACACAAAACTTCTTTTGAAATACTAGGCAAAATACCATTGATAATATACATTGAAAGTGCTGGTTCAGGAGAAGCCTCGAGAACTATTGTCTCGAGAAAGTAGCTTGGATAGAGGGTTAAAATTTATTTTGCCCGGGCGACACTCAAATCCTAGTTCCGTCACTGATTGCATCAATCTTTCAAGGGCAGTATCGTGAGCTTCAAATTGTTGATAAACTATAATGATAACTAATTGGAAATTAGCTTCATAATATTCAAGTGGATGAATTATATCATGTTCTAATGTTGTGGCTATAACATTTCTCGTAGTGATATGGCTATACATGAAGGCAGTATTCCATATCAAATGTACGAATTCTCATAGCATTCTTTTGTCATATTCCACAAATAATACTAACTGTAGTTGCATTTGGTTTGTACTTTGTAGACCAGCTATACAAAATCTTGAAATTGGAACATGTGATTTGGAGAATCAAGGGAGCATAGGACCAGCAATTGGAGTTTCCTCAGGTGTTCTCTGTAGCATTGGAGCCAGTGAAAAGAGTTTATTGATGTAACCTAAACACAGCCTTTTCTTATCTTTGGTAGTTATTGTACATATGAATTTTATAATATAGTTTGTGGAGTTGTTTAGTTTTATTAAATTGCAACTGGATTGGCGATATTGTATGAATGTTGTTAGCCTTTGATAGAAATATTAGAACAGAAGAATCCGACTAAATCCCGATTAATTATAGATGAGAAGGTCTGATATCTATATTAAGTGCTGGTGGCTATCTAATGTGTTTAGTTTATTAAATTCCAACTGGATTGGTCAAGATCTATATGCTGTATAACCTGGTCAAATCGTTGATGATGGTGGCTTCTCTGCCAAATTTTTTAAAAATAATAATAAAAAAAGAATTGGCGGTGCTTGTTTCAACGCCGCCAAAGATGATTTTTTATTTTAAATTTTAAATAAATCCGCGACGATTTAGTTTATAAAACACCGCGGAAAGTGTTAATATACAACGGCATTTTATAAAAAAAACGCCGCCAAATGTTTCGCTGCGTTTTAAAAAAAACGCCGCGGAGTTTTCCGCGGTGCTTCCAACCGCGGCGATTTTGGGCGCTTTGCTTTGAAAAGAGCCGATGGATCTACCGCGGCATTTTAAAAGCGTTTTAAAAGTGCGCAAAAGGTATTAAAACGCCGCGGAATGTCGAATTTGTTGTAGTGGCAAATGGTTCTCCGCGGCGGAATGTCGAATTTGTTGTAGTGGCAAATGGTTCTCCGCGGAGATCCAAAAGGTTCTCCGCGGAGACCGAAAAGGTTCTCCGCGGAGATCCAAAAGGTTCTCCGCGGAGACCGAAAATGTTCTCCGCGGAAAACCATTTGGATCTCCGCGGAGAGCTATTTGGATCTCCGCGGAGATAAGAAATGTCACTGTAAAGAGCATTCCTCTCTCTCTCCCTCCATTTTTTTCTTCATTTCCCTCTTTTCTCTTCCTCTCTCACTCTCTCCCTCTCTCCCTCTTTCCTTCTCCTCCCCCTCTTTTTTCTCCTCCCCCTCTTTTTCTTTCTCTTCCCCCCCCCCCCCCTTTTTCCCCCCTCATACCAGAGTAGAACCCGGCGGCCCCCCCTCTCGCCCCCGCCCCCGATATCAAGGGGGCGAGAGGAGGCAGGGCGAGCCCCCCTCTCGTCCCCGCACCCAAGTAGGGGGCGAGCTCCTCTCGCCCCCACGCCCAGTAAGGAAGTGGGACCTCAGCAGGAGGGGTGTCTAAATGCACCCCAGCAGGACCTCAGCAGGAAGGGTCTAAGTGCACCCCAATAAGGGGGCGAGACCAGCCAGGGGGGCGACCCTTGCTGGGTCTCGCCCAGCCCCAGCAGGGGGGGCAAGGGAGGAGGCCCTCGGCCCCCTTGCCCCCGCCCCAATAGGGGGGCGAGACCAGCCAGGGAGGCGACCCTGGCTGGGTCTCGCCCAGCTCCAGCAGGGGGGGAGACCAGCCAGGGGCGCGACCCTGGCTGGGTCTCACCCAGCCCTGGTTAGGGGACTCGCCGAGCCCCGCGAGGTAGCCCCTCCCGCCCAGTTCCGGGGGGAGGGTTTGGTCTGCATTTAGCGCCCTAAAACCGCGGGATTTGGCTATCCGCAGCCCAGTTCAAGGGTATTTTAGTAATCTGGCAGACCAGTTTTTGGCTATTCACACCCCAACTTCAGAAATCCTATAAATAGGGCCAAGGGGGCACCATTTAGGGGTAGGCTTATTCCAGGCTAGCTCTCTTCTCTCTCTCTCTCCCTCCCCAACTCTCTCTCTCTAAGGGGTGAGGAGAGCCTCCAGTGGTGCCCAAGCTTAGTAGTGGCTTGGGAGGGGAAGTTCCTAAGGGACTTCCGGGTATGTGGCGGGACCTCCCCACTAAGCCCTTGGTCCGGTTCCTAGTTCCTCAACCTTCAACCTAGAGCTCTCCCTTGGGGGGAGTAAGGGTTGGTCGCCCCTCAGCTTGCTGAGGGCCCCGAACTCCACGGAGACCGAGAAATCGGTTTCAACAAAGAGAGTCAACAGTCCAAAAGTAAGGGGCTACAACAAAAGAAACTGCATCCTTACTTACTAGGGAGGAAAGCCCTCAACCGGGGAAACTGAACGACCCCGCTCTAGATCCCGCGGCAGCTACGAACCTGAACCTGAGGCATCCATAAGAAAAGAATGCATCAGCCCAAAGGGTGCAAGAAAACAGCATGATTATAAGTAAGAGCAGGCAAAGTAACAAGTGGCATAACCGGTCTGAAAGGAGTATATAAATACATATATATATATATACATATACATATACATATACATATAACTATATATATGCTTATATACAGATTTCAGCAGTAGAAGGTTAAGGAGATCCCCCATAGAATCAGCCCGATAAGCAAGAGCATAACTAAATTTAGCACAAAGTGCAAAAATGGACCAGTGGTGGCGGACCCAAACAATGTCACTATCCACACACATAAAGAGAACATTCACCCCAAATAAAAAAAGGCGTCGTGGTGGTGGTCTCATTGTCCTGCCAACCACTATTAGAGAACTGTGATGGAGGACCTCATTGTTCCTGTTACCCACCCTTCCAGTTCAAACAAGTCCATCCATATCCACTGTGGTGGTGGCCTCATTGTCCAACCAACCCACAATCCAATATTAAAAACAACATTCTCTCATTTCAACAAGATCTCACCCTAAGCTGCAATGTGGTTTAGTACAAAAAGAAAATAAATGACCTTAAGAGTTGGGCCACTCGTGTGAGAGTAATAATGATCTTATAACGTAACCAACGTATAAGTATAATTGCTGAACAGGAAATCCATATTCTCTTATAACCAAGGCCATATATAAATCTCGATTTTTAGCAAAAGCCATTACTAATGAAATATGCAGGATTAGCCACACACAAATGAACCAACCAATTAAATCAAGCCTAAAAGAATTCCAGACTTTTCCACTAATTGAATCAAGAATTAGCCGGCGAATTGAATCAAGAACTAGCCGGCGAATTGAATCAAGAATTAGCCGGCCTAATCCAAGTTTGTGAATCAAATATGAATCCAGATTTTAGCATAAAACCAAGTATATAAAACCAGCTTTTTTTGTAAAAACCAAGTACATGAATTCCAGATTTTTCAGCAAAAATAAGTATACGAATCCAGATTTTAGCAAAAAATTGAGCCTACATGAATCCAGGTTTTTTGAAAAAAAAAAGTCAAGTATACGAATCCAGAACTAACCGATCCGAACCAAGCATATGAATCCAGAATGAAATACACAATAATAGCCACGAGATTAATCAGGAATTAGTCGATTTAAACCAAAAAGATGAGTCCAGATCTTGATGCAAAAACCAGAGAAAACCTGGGCAGAAACACCTTGATCGGCCAAAGATCAGTTAAGCGAGAAGAAAGAGATGGAGGGGAAGAGGAGGAAGAGTCTTCTTGCCTAGATTCGACCGATGACCTGCCGGATCGCGGTAAGCTTGACGAGGGCCGCCCGATACCCTTGCCCGGCGACGAAAAACAAGCTCTGGCCACGAAGACAAGCTCCGGCAACAAGAAAACCTAACCCCCGACTTCTCCCTCTCCTCAGCGGGTTTCACGAACCAAAAGAAGAAGGGAAATAGGACCAGCCTCGGGAGATAAGCACAATATTTCTACTAAAAACAGGAAATGCTTTCATCCTGGCTCCCACTCAAAAAATATTTATACATAAATCATTCACAGATCTTATAAGAAAAATATATACATAAAATATCATTAAGAATATATATATATAGATCTTGTAAGGAATTTGTTAAGTAAAGTCTGATAAGATAGATTTATATCCGAATTAATTATTTCATACCGGGATAAATAAAGATTTTTATCAAACGCGACCTCGCGAACTCTCGAGACGAGCTACGACGGCGCACCAAAGAACGTAACGCCCTCGCTACGACAGAATAAATGATTTAAGTATAAATCGAAAATTCTGGGGCGTTACAACCACCTCTCCTAACAAAAGTTTCGCCCCGAAACTTCGCAACCACGATACCGAACAAGGAAGAAAAAGAAACACAAGAGACGAAGATTTACCGGGGAAACTTGCCGAAAAGGTGAGGATAGGACTCCTTCATTGCTGACTCTAGCTCCCAGGTCGCCCCAGAGGACCCCACCGTAGGGATGGACTTCCTCCGCAACACCCGATCCTGCCTCTCCAAGATACGAACAGGCTGCTCCACAAAGGACAGATTGGGCTGCAGCACTGGCACAGAATCCAGAACATGGCGATCGCTGCAGACGCACTTCCGCAACTGGCTCACATGGAAAATGTCATGCACGCCGGGGAAAGAGGCAGGTAGCAACAACCTGTAGGCAGAAACCCCGATGCGTTCGACGATCTCGAATGGACCTACATACCTGGGGTCCAGCTTATGGCTCTTCCCGAATCTTTTAACACCTGTCATCGGGGACACCTTTAAGAACACCATGTCCCCCACCGCAAATTCCAAATCACTCCTACGCCGATTGGCGTACTTCTCATAGCGCTCCTGAGCTACCCGAAGCTTCTCACGGATCTGCGTCACAGCAACGCTCATCTCTTCCAAAGCCTCAGGACCCAGAACTGGCTTCTCGCCCACTTCAGCCCAAAACAGGGGAGTCCGACATCGCCTCCCATACAGAGCCTCAAACGGAGTCATCTGCAAGCTCTCCTGATAACTATTGTTGTACGCGAACTCCATGAGCCCAAGGCGTTCATCCCAAGCTCCTCCATGCTCCATAATGTAACACCAAATCATATCATCCACGATCTGATTAACCCTCTCCGTCTGCCCATTCGTCTGCGGGTGATAGGTTGTAGCATACCTGAGATCTGTGCCCAAAGCCCCTTGCTGACTCTGCCAAAAACGGGAGGTGTACCTGGAATCACGGTCTGACACTATGCTCGCGGGCACTCCTTGCAGTCTAATGACCTCCTGCACATACAGAGGCGCAATCTTCTCCATCGAATAACCAGTCTTGTACGGCACGAAATGAGCACACTTGGTCAACCTGTCCACGATGACCCACACCGCATCATGACCCCGAGGAGATCTCGGCAAACCAGTAATGAAGTCCATGGAGATGCTCTCCCACTTCCACAAGGGGATATCCAACGGTGACAACTTGCCCCGGGTCTCCTATGATCCGCCTTGACGCGCTGACAAGTGAAACACTGCGCTACGAACCTCGCAATATCGCCCTTCATGCCTGGACACCACACGATCTGCTTCAAATCGCGATACATCTTCGTAGAGCCAGGATGATAAGATAAGCTGGAGTCGTGAGCCTCCTCACAAATCTTCGCTCGAATCTCCTCCATAGCAGGTATGCAAAGCCTGCCACGGTACCTCAGGGTACCCTCCACATCGATCGAGAAATCCGGCAACTCATCCCTCTCCGCTCTACCTCGGAGGTGCTGCAAATCCGGGTCATCCCTCTGATGCAACTTTGTCAAAGCAATCCAGGATGGCTCTTCAACCTCCATACAAGACGATCCACCCCCGGGCTTCACCGCGATACTCATCAAAAAGAACTCCTCAACTAGAGACTGCACGGAGAGTCCGAAAACAGAAGCTGACTTCCTGCTCAGGGCATCCGCCACTACATTTGCCTTGTCGGGGTGATAGAGGATCTCCACATTATAATCAGCCACGTACTCCATCCACCGATGCTGGCGCAGGTTCAGCTCTCGCTGAGAAAACACGTAAATCAGGCTCTTGTGATCTGAATAAATCTTGCACACCACCCCAGACAGAAGATGCCTCCACAGCTTCAGAGCATAAATCACCGCAGCAAACTCCAAATCATGCGTCGGGTAGTTTCGCTCATGCACCTTTAGCTGCCTCGACCCATACGCAATGACCTTGCCCTCCTGCATGAGGACGCACCCAAGGCCTATCCGCGACGCATCAACATAGACCTGAAACTCCACTCCCTCAACGGGGAGAGCCAAAACCGGGGCGGAACACAGCCTTCTCTTTAACTCTTGAAAGGCCTCCTCGCACTGCTCGCTCCAATCGAAAGTCGCTCCCTTCCGCGTCAACCTAGACAGAGGCGCGGAAATACCAGAGAAACCTTCCACAAACCTCCGCTAATAGCCTGCTAAGCCCAAGAAACTCTGGATCTCCATTGGCGATATAGGTCTCTTCCAGTCCAAAACAGCAGCGATCTTTGCTGGATCCACAGAGATACCACCCTTGCTCACCACGTGGCCCAAGAAAGAGACTTGCGAAAGCCAGAACTCGCATTTGCTCAGCTTGGCATACAGCTTGTGTGCCCTCAAGGTAGACATCACCAGACGCAAATGTCGAGCATGCTCCTCTTCACTTGAAGAATAGACCAGCACATCATCAATAAAAACCACCACAAACTGGTCCAGAAAGTCCCGGAATACCCTGTTCATCAAATCCATAAAAGCAGAGGGCGCATTCGTCAGCCCAATGGACATCACCAGGAACTCAAAATGTCTATAACGAGACCGGAAGGCAGCTCGCAGAACATCAGAGTCGCGAATCCTCAACCGATGGTAACCGGATCGAAGGTCGATCTTCGAGAACACACGGCTACCCTGCAACTGGTCGAACAAATCATCAATCCGCGGCAACGGATACCTGTTTTTGATCGTGACCTTGTTCAACTCTCTGTAATCGATGCATAGCCTCATCGTCCCATCCTTCTTCTTCAAGAACAAAACCGGCGCACCCCAAGGTGACGAACTCGGCCTAATAAAGCCAAGTTGCAGTAGCTCATCCAACTGAATGCGCAGCTCCTCCAACTCCCGCGGTTCCATACGGTAGGGTGCCTTCGCAATAGGGCGGGTCCCAGGCTCCAATCTATCACAAACTCTACCTCTCGCTCAGGAGGGAGACCAGGAAGGTTGTCGGGAAAAACGTCTGGGTACTCCCGCACCACAGGGATGTCCTCCACACAAGGCGCCGATGCACAAGCCGCAAGCAAGACAGAAACAAAGCAGACCCGGCCATCAAACTCCGCCAAGGCATGGGCATAGACCACCGGCATAACTGAGGAGGTTTGACGCGTGAAGCCAAACACGCTCCTGGGCTGGCCATCATCCATCAGGAAATCCAGACGCTGATCCCTGCACTAGATCATGGCGTCGTAACGAGCTAGCCAATCCATGCCCAAGATCACGTCAAAATCCTCCAAATCGATCACCTTCAAGTCTACATAGCCCGAAAATCCATCCAAAACGATCGGACACTGCCTTACACACAGATCTGACACCATTGAATCTCCGGACGGGTACTTGACACAAAACGGCTCATCAGCTCGCTCCAAAGCCCAGCGATGTCAATCAACAAACTTCTTGGCCCAAAAGAGTGAGTGGCACCAGAGTAAAAAAGGACGTGCGCCCAACAGTCTCGAACCTTAAACTCGCCTAACAAAGCAGTATAGACACACGACATGACAAGGATGAGGCATTAATACAACGACTAATTTATCACAACAAGATTAAACTATCACGAGAACGAGGACGAACCTGATATCACCTGGTTCGAGCACTGCGCTTCTTCCTTCGTTACTGCATTCAACTTCACCTTCCCTCGATCCAACTGCTGCTGTTGAGGCGGTGGCGGTGCCACAGCTGGGAGGGTAAGCTGCTGGCCGGTCGACTGGAGCTGCGGGCACTTGGACTTCACATGTCCTTTCTGTCCGCACTGATAACAAACCTTACCCTTTGACCAGCAACGACTGTCGTCGTGCCCCTTCTGTTTGCATGAAGTGCAAAACAAATCATTCTTCGGAGCACCCTGAAGAGCCATCACCTGAAGCTGCTTCTACGCGCCCAGCCTCTTAAAACACTTGTCGAAAGGATGGCCCACACGGCCGCAAAAACTGCATACCACCTTGCCCTTCTTACCTGGAGCAAGGCTGCCTCCATCGTCAGCTTTCCTTTTCTCCTTTCTTAATTCTTTTCCTCTATTCTTTGCATTCTCGATCGCTTCTACCCTCAAAGCAGCTTCCACCGCATCCGCGAAGCTCACGGACCGGTAAGCACTAGACAACTGCTGGACCTCACTGCGGAGACCTCCCAGAAACCGCTTCACCCTGCCTTCCTCGCTGGCGACCAAATTTGGAGCGAATCTGCTCAGCTTGCTGAACTCAATCTCGTACTCCCCTACAGTGAGCTGTCTTTGCTTCAGGTGCAAGAAGCTATTCATCAGGCGATCTTGTTCAACTGAAGGCGGGAATTTGTTCAACAGTCTCCCCTTGAACTGCTCCCACGAGCAACCTCTTGCGAGTGCTTCCTTCTCCCGGATCCACCAACTCTTTGCCAAACCCTTCAGCTGAAAGGCAGCAATCATCACCCTCTGGTCCACCGTCACGCCAGAATATGAGAACATCTCCTCCATTGCCAATATCCAATCATCAAGCACCATAAAGTATGCCTTCCCGTCATAAGTCGGGGGTCTAGCCTCTGGAAGTGCGAGATGAAATTCATCTCTGGCGGCAACGTAGCAGGGGGAACAAGGGGTGCAGGAAGGACAGCCTCCAGCTGACTAGTCACGGGCTGCTGCCGCTGAGTGGCAGTCAACAACGCCTGCATCTGCTCCTGCATCGCGACCAACTATCGCGCCAAGGTCTCGTTATTCAGACGCAGCACTTCTATCACCGCTTCACTATGCGCACCCGATGTCTCGCCCTCAGACTGGGGAACAGATTTCGCAGGCCGACGCTTAGAAGCCATATCTAGCAGAAACAACCCAAACAGCGGAATAAGATTGGACTCAAACCTCTAGGAAGGAAAGACATACAAATACTTGCTTTTGCTACTGCTTTTTCTCTGGGAAAAGTAAATACATAATGTCATGTTATACTCAGGATGGTATACCATCCTTTACCTCTCGTGCATCTCTCCCGTATGCAAATAAACTTATTGTCTTACCTTTGAATCATGGGTGTACATGTGTCATCGTGTAGATCTCTAGCTTGGCACGTGTGCTTATGCAATGTTATGCTATGCATGCAGTGCTATGCAAACTAAGAAAATGCCTTAATGCATGCTATGAGCGGCGTACACATGCGATCTTATGCATCACATACTACATATTATCGCATGCAACGAAAAAGAAAATCTAATGGACACGCATGCGACCTACGTTATGCATCCCATACTACATAACAGTCGCATGTTGTCACCTATGAGGATCCATATACAGACACATATTATGCATCCCATACTACATAATATGACTCGTATACTTCTTTCATGCTTATGAGTGTAGTGTTCGTGCTTCAGCCGAGATCTACCGATGACCCATCGGTGAGTGTATGCAATGATTAACGATTCTCACTGGACGGTTAGTCGGGCCAACCAGACCATTTCTAGCAACCCGGCTAACCTCCCTCTGATACCAACTGTCACAACCCGTATTTTTTCCCGAAATAATTCATGCTATTAGAGTAAAGGGGGGAAATACGCGTCATAATGCTACGTCCTGTAGGGGACAACTACAGACGTTCAGGCAAGCACTCAAACGAACATTTTTGCGAACAAAGAGGTGTATATAAAAAGAGAATTTATCTTTTAACATAACTTTCATTTGGTTAGGAAGTCGTGCCCCTCGGCCATGTGGTTTACATAGCCACCCTGAACAAAAATATGCGTACACAGGGGAAGAAAATAGGTTCATTTTATTCCTAAAGGCACCGAAGACGAGAGATGACTTCAGGGCGAACGTAGGACTAAATTAGTATATCATAAGGAAATACCGTTTTTGTTTTAAGCTTTGCAAATAGGTGATACATAATAGTAAGTGCAACAAAGCTAGCTAAAGGTACAGATTTTGCTAAAAGATTTTCATAAATACCCAGAAAGTAAAGTTTTTCCCAGAGTGCACATGTACAAATAACTAAGTAGGAGAAAAAAAGAAACTAGCAGCAGCATGAGCAAGTAAGCTAAACAAAAGTCATACGGGCGTCAACAACTGACACGAACCCGCAGGAAAGAGAGTCAACAGTCCAAAAGTAAGGAGCTATAACAAAAGAAACTGCATCCTTACTTACTAGGGAGGAAAGCCCTCAACCGGGGAAACTGAATGACCCCGCTCTAGATCCCGCGACAGCTACGAACCTGAACCTGAGGCATCCATAAGAAAAGAATGCCTCAGCCCAAAGGGTGCAAGAAAACAGCATGATTATAAGTAAGAGCAGGCAAAGTAACAAGTAGCATAACCGGTCTGAAAGGAGTATATAAATATATATATATACATATACATATAGATATAACTATATATATATACGCTTATATACAGATTTCAGCAGTAGAAGGTTAAGGAGATCCCGCATAGAATCAGCCCGATAAGCAAGAGCATAACTAAATTTAGCACAAAGTGCAAAAATGGACCAGTGGTGGCGGACCCAAACAATGTCACTATCCACACATAAAGGGAACATTCACCCCAAATAAAAAAAAAGGCGTCGTGATGGTGGTCTCATTGTCCTGCCAACAACGATTAGAGAACTGTGATGGAGGACCTCATTGTTCCCGTTACCCACCCTTCCAGTTCAAACAAGTCCATCCATATCCACTATGGTGGTGGCCTCATTGTCCAACCAACCCACAATCCAATATTAAAAACAACATTTTCTCATTTCAACAAGATCTCACCCTAAGCTGCAATGTGGTTTAGTACAAAAAGAAAATAAATGACCTTAAGAGCTGGGCCACTCGTGTGAGAGTAATAATGATCTTATAACGTAACCAACGTATAAGTATAATTGCTGAACAGGAAATCCATATTCTCTTATAACCAAGGCCATATATAAATCTCGATTTTTAGCAAAAGCCATTACTAATGAAATATGCAGGATTAGCCACACACAAATGAACCAACCAATTAAATCAAGCCTAAAAGAATTCCAGACTTTTCCACGAATTGAATCAAGAATTAACCGGCGAATTGAATCAAGAACTAGCCGGCGAATTGAATCAAGAACTAGCCGGCCTAATCCAAGTTTGTGAATCAAATATGAATCCAGATTTAGCATAAAACCAAGTATATAAAATCAGCTTTTTTTGTAAAAAACCAAGTACATGAATTCCAGATTTTTCAGCAAAAATCTGTATACGAATCCAGATTTTAGCTAAAAATTGAGCCTACATGAATCCAGGTTTTTTGAAAAAAAAATCAAGTATACGAATCCAGAACTAACCGATCCGAACCAAGCATATGAATCCAGAATGAAATACACAATATTAGCCACGAGATTAATCAGGAATTAGTCGATTTAAACCAAAAAGATGAGTCCAAATCTTGATGCAAAAACCAGAGAAAACCTGGGCATAACACCTTGATCGGCCAAAGATCAGTTAAGTGAGAAGAAAGAGATGGAGGGGAAGAGGAGGAAGAGTCTTCTTGCCTAGATTCGATCGATGACCTGCCGGATCGCGGTAAGCTTGATGAGGGCCGCCCGATACCCTTGCCCGGCGACGAAAAACAAGCTCTGGCCACGAAGACAAGCTCCGGTAACAAGAAAACCTAACCCCCGACCTTCTCCCTCTCCTCAGTGGGTTTCACGAACCAAAAGAAGAAGGGAAATAGGACCAACCTCTGGAGAGAAAAGCACAATATTTCTACTAAAAACAGGAAATGCTTTCATCCTGGCTCGCACTCAAAAAAAATTTATACATAAATCATTCACAGATCTTATAAGAAAAATATATACATAAACTATCATTAAGAATATATATATAGATCTTGTAAGGAATTTATTAAGTAAAGTCTGATAAGATGATTTATATCCGAATTAATTATTTCATACCGGAATAAATAAAGATTTTTATCAAACGCGACCTCGCGAACTCTCGAGACGAGCTACGACGACGCACCAAAGACGGTAACGCTCTCGCTACGGCAGAATAAATGATTTAAGTATAAATCGAAAATTCTGGGGCGTTACAACTTCCTCCCCCCCCCCCCCCCCCCCCGGACTTCTTTTTTGATCTCGACGGCCCCGACGGGTCGGTCTACTGCGTCACGGTCACCCTCTCTATCACGACCTCATCCACGTTGGGCCACACCAACTCAGAAAATATGAGGGTTGTACAGCCGTGACCTTCTCTGTATCAAAAGAAGCCAGAAATCCTTAACACGGCTTATGGCACAGCCATGTGTCAAGACAGTAGATCACCTATTTGGGCAAAACACCTTCTAAAACCACCAAAACAACTCCATACCACCATGGGACCTTACTATGACTTAGGGACCTCATGACCTATTCAAATGGGTGGGTAGGGGGTGTTACAAACCTCCCCCTTCAACAAATTTTTGGGAAGCAATCAAAACTAAATTGTACCCGAGGGAAATAGCTCGGGGTACTCTGCGAGCATCGTCTGCTCTCTCTCCCAAGAGAGATCCTCTCTACCACAGTTGCAGACCTTCTATAGCTGGCCAGCTAGCTATAGTTAGCTTTTTTTTCACCTTATTTTATCACTTAGCTATAGTTAGCTACTTTATTTTTTTTTTGCAAATTCACTTAGCTTTAGTTAGCTACTTTAAAATATTTTGGCAAATCCACTTAGCTATAGTTAGCTACTTTTTTTTATTTTAGCAATTCCACTTAGCTACAAGAATGAAGGCAAAGTAAAAAAAAATTAAGCACACATATTTTCCAACAGTGTAGTAACAATAACAGATATAAAAAGTAGGTTTTTCTAGAGATTTCAGTGTCAAGACCGATTTCAGTGTTATGGAAAGTTTGAAATTTGATAAATAAAAATGTGAGGCAAGAATAAGAAATGAAAGGAATGAATGACCTGCTTCACTCCCTTCTTCTTCTAGCGAAAAATCCTACAGCACCCAATTAACCTGAAGCAGGTGGGAAAAGGATTCAACCATCAATTCCAAAAAAAATGAGTGATTCAATGCTTAAATTTACGAATTCATGGAGGTCAATTGATACATACTCGTACATTGGTTACACATCATCCTCGTTGTCGTCATCTTCCAATTCATGAATTGATTCTTTGCCCTCCGCATCAGATCTCACAAAGCGATCATCATCGTCATCACCGTTGTCTCCCTCGTTCGGCATTGGGGGTCGATCTGGAAGAAGTGTCTCCCAGATGCCACCAACGTCACTAACAACTCCCGGATCCGTGGGTATGAGATGTTTGTTCAACTTATTGAACATAGCAACCTCTACTAGACCTGGGCGCAGAGTTGACCGTTTAGGCGCTAAAATGTCGTTCATTCCACCTAGATCACACTCCAACCCTCCAGATGAAGCTTTGTTAGCAAGAAATGCTGAGGCAGTCATAGCAAGGCATGTCATTTCGGCCCTCTTCACATACCACCAGTTTGGTAGGTCAGAAAAATTTTCAGGACCTTCTTTGCGTTCGAGAGATCTTAGTTTCTCGATTTCTTCCTTCACGATCAAATCGGGCGTCATTGCGACATCGACGCTCACACCGGCATCGATATGAAGCATTTCTGCCAACAAATCATCACTCTCATTGGCGCGAGACCGTTTTGATGCAGGAAGCTGCTCCTCTTCCATCTCTTTGTGTAATGTGGATTCTGCAATCCTCTCGGCATAAACACTGAGTGTTTCCCATGTGAGTGTTTTAATGAATTCAAATAAAGCATTTCTTAGAGCGGTCACGTTCCAAGCTAGAGGGATATCGACATTATTGATATGCATTTGATCTATCTGATTCTTGATCAGACCACCAGCACTAAGGCCGGGACATAAAAGAACCTGCATATCAAAAAGATAGCTGAACTTGAAATCATTTGCCGTCAAGTTGTTGTTGAGTACTTTCATCCGCACCCTAGAGCCGGTGCCAGTGTGACCATACACTTCGGACGGGTAGCGGAGGGCCTTCAATGGGTGGTACCGATCGTAGTAGCGCTCTGACATCGCGGCTCGCAATAGTTCGCGTACGCGTGTGCTACGCGGATCAAGATCTTCGACACTGTGGGATGGTGCATCTACTACAGGTGCGCGTGTGTTACGCATAAGAAGAGCAGACCCATCAACGGGGGTTGGGTCATGAATTTTTAATGGCGCACGTGAATTAAGCACATTAGACAAGTTGCTCGCCATCTTGATATAGACATCAATAATGACAAATGTCTTCATCTTCTAGGCCAAAACTTGCACAGCTCGAATCGGAACAATGATTGATCGAAACTCGAGGAGAACCTCCTTATCACCTAGACAAGAGAATACTCTGCCTTTCCGACGGAATGCCTCTTTCAACTGGGCGAAACAGATCAAAATACGGACGAGCACGTCGTCGATTGAACTCCATCGATGGGCAGGTGAGTTTTTCATCTTGATAAGATAATTGAAAGATTCAAACATGAGAGCGTCAAGCAGTGCCAGCAACTCTTCACTTTTGTTGACAGCTTCTGCAATTTTCCGAACTTTCTTGATAATTCGACGCGCCTCTGGGTTCTTACTGTTTGTCGCCGTCAAGCACGTTCCAAACGCATCAGACAATGCAAGATGTGCCAAATGGGAGATACACCACTCACGCAGCGTCGGGGAGACAATCTCGAGGGCTCGTTTAATGTCCGAACTAGAATCAGTAGCACTCGTAAGCACGTCTTGGTCCATAACAATGTTGTGCTCCTCCATGATGGCTCTGACCCACTGAATAATAAGATCAGAGGCACGTTGCATACAACGCTCATCTGTAGTTGGAGCATAACGGCGGACCGCCACGTTCCAACTCCGGTCCTGGCCGTGAACGATGTAGCTGATCCTACACGCCATATACTTTTGGTTGGAGAATTTGTTTTTGTACAAATCGATATTAACTGCCATGAACGGGATCGCGTTGCGGTACCACTCACGTGTCGTTTGGATGTCAACACGAATCAAATTCTTTGCATAAATATACTGCTCAACCATGAGTTTTGGAACATTGATATTCTTCAGACCACCATCTCCTATAGGTAGTCTGCCGGCCACAATCTTCCATCTATCAGTGGTGAATGCATTAAATGGGATGGAGTGCTCGGTGGCCCATGCAGTAAGCACGTACTGTAAAACATTAAACATGTATTCAATTAAACAAACTTTACGTTAACTTAGAAATCTTCAAATATACCTGAAACCAACGCGTTGGATTTGCTAAGAATGATTCTTGAGAACATTCCAGCTGCTCTTTAATTTTTGCAATGTTCACATTGACGGTCATCGTCTTTTTGGACAAGACAGCATGCAATTGATTCAAGTGGGTCGTTGCATTGCTGGTGGATGTCTAGGACATTTTAATCCACATTTGTTTGCCCTCTTTAACGCAATTGTCATGCAAACAGAGAAACCAACGTCCGCCTTTGCTATCAGAAACAATAACGCCGGCCTTCCATAAAATGGAAGATGCGTTCCTCGGCTTAGCTTCAGGTATGACTTTTCCGACAGGCTTGAAGCTCACTGCCTTGAAAACCACGGGCTCCTCTAGAAATTTTTCGATTCGCTCGGAAATGGTTGTGTGACATGCATCATCCTCAAACAACATCAAATTTTGTGAACTCATACCACAATCTACAATAAACATGACCCTTCATCATTAATAATTGTTAAAAATATTGCTCAATTTGTTGACAACTGCGTAACTAATTACAAAACAATGAAAACAAATATAAGCTATGATCCTAATGACGAGTATGCAACTAATTACTAAACAAATAGAATCTATGCTTGAATTGATCGGATTATGTTCACAGTTCACACCAATCTGATTCCAACAAATAGAAGCTATGCTTGAAGAAGCTTATTAATTATATAAAAAAATTAGTCAAAGAACACATAATTTCAGGATCAGCTTCGTCTCAGTACATTAAGTACTATCAAATATCTGTTCCAGACTTCCAGAAAAGGCTGTCGGTTCAGAAAATTCAAGGAAGAAGACTATCGTTCAGAAACTCCAAGGAAGAAGAAAAACCAAGCTCGCAATGGGATATCGAAATGCATGGAAATGCTCGAAAACTCCACAGAAGAAGATAAACCGAAGATGGATTGATACCTGCTCTGCTGCTCAGCTCCTAGCCTGTAGTGCTCGAGTCGCTCGCCTGCTTGCCTGCTCAGGGACGAAGAGGAAGAGGCCACACGGTCCACACGCTAGTTGGCCACCGGCGACGACGAAGGGAAAAGGGGGCAACGAGCCAACGACACCGCGCGCAGGGAGGATGATTAGGGCTCTAGAGCGCAAGCGGCGGAATGTCCAGGCACGCGGCGAAATCGTAGTGGAAATAGGGATTTAGCGGGTTTCCGCAATTTACACGCCCGGGCACGTGCCCGGGCGTGTCTTAACGTGGATCCGCCTGTGCTTGTACGGTTGCCTGGAATTTAATTGGATCATATTTTCAGCTAGCTACAGCTAACTATAATTAGCTATTTTACAAAAAAATATAATTTGCACTTAGCTATAGTTAGCTATTTTTTATTTTCTCGCAAATGTTACTTAGCTATAGTTAGCTAATTTAAATTTTTTTGGAATATCCACTTAGCATCGGCTAGCTGGCCATAACTAGCTGTCTGCGCTGTACCCACTTAGTTAGCTGTCCGAGGTCTGCACAGTTGTCCCAACAAACTTTGACCATCTTTATCGCTTTGTTTCGCAACTATCGTACTTCAGTGTCTTTAATGCGAAGGGGCTTGACTTTCGTCTATAGCCCACCATCAACTGACACTTTGTCGACCGCAACAATGTGAGTAGGCTCTTGCACCGCCTTCCTCAACACTGATATGTAAAACATGTTGTATAGACCGCTCAGCTCTGTAGATGAGGAAAGCTGGTAAGCAGCGTCACTGATGCGCTCCAAGATCTCAAACGGTCCTAAGTGCCTAGGACTTAGCTTTTTCAAGCGTCAGATCCTTGATACCCATTTGAATGGTTTGATCTTTAGATAAACCCAATAACCAATGACAAACTCTAGGTTCCTGTGCATGGCATTATATTATTTCTCCTGACTATCCTGGGCAATCAACAACCTCTCGCGTATCACTCGAATCGTCAAATTTGTTTTTTGTAACATCCTTTCGCTTCAATAACTTGGTGTCGCCCGTCCGCCCCCCCCCCCCCCCCCCCCCCCGCCAAGACAAAGGCGTACGACACTTCCCACCATACAGGGCCTCGAAGGGCGCCATTTGTATACTCGCTGGGTAGATGTTGTTGTAAGCGAACTCTATCATGTATAGGTGGTCCTCCCATCTCTTTCCGAAGTCCAAGGCGCACATCCGGAGCATATCTTCCATAGTCCTATTGGTCCTCTCGGTCTCCCATCTATTTGCGGGTGGAAGGTCATGCTAAACTTTAGCTTGGTACCCAACAGCTGATGAATAAGCCTCCAGTCATTTAATGTGAAACGTCCATCATGATCACTCACGATGCTATGAGGAACACTATGCAGTTGCACTATGCCATCAACGTACAACTTTACTAGTTTCTCCACAGAGTCATCTTTCTGGTTCAGAATGAAGTGAGATACCCCTGTCAAATGATCGACGATCACCCAAATAACGTCGTTCTCATGTTGCGATCTCAACAATCCATGCACAAAATTCATTGATATATCGTCAAACTTCCTTTCCGGAATCAGCAAAAACTTCAGAAACCCACCAGGCCTTTGACATTCGGCTTTCACCAACACGCACGTGTGACACTTTGCCACATAGAGGGTAATGTATTTCTTCAAGCCCAGCTACCAAAAGAGCTTCTTCATATCCATGTACATTTTTGTGCTCCCCGAATGAATTGAGTATTCGGAGAAGTGAGCTTCATACGTACACTCATCCCGCAGTTTCCCAACGTTAGAGACACAATCTACTACCCTTCCATAGAATACCATCTTCGAAGGAGAATTCGAAGTTATACCCATCCACGGTCTCCGTCATGTACCGACTTTTGCTCTAGTCAAGCTCCAAAGTCCGTCGGACTTGATTCACAAGGTCGTATTGAACCTCCGTCCAATTCAAACATGTCATAGAAGTTCTCCTCATATTAACGCAAGTGATCTCGAGGGCCTCCAAGTCACGGATTAGATGCTCATCAAGCATCAAAATCTAGTCCGCTCAACGCATCCGCAACCACATTACCCTTCTCATGAGTGTAATGGATTTCAAAGTTGCAGTCCCAATGAACTCAATCCACCTCCTTTGCCGCATGTTCAGCTCCTTTCGATTTAATAGGTACTTAAAGCTCTTGTGGTCCGTAAAGATGTCAATCTTCATGCCATGCAAGTAATGTTGTCATAGCTTAAGAGCGAATACATGTCCGCCAACTCCAAGTCGTGGACCGGATAGTTCCTTTCATGCACTTTCAATTGGCACGATCCATAAGTAATCACTTTTCCAAACTGAACCAGCACATAACCCAAGCCACTCCTGAGGCGTTACTATAAACTTCATAGCCTTCCGTACCAACTGGCGAGCACAAAATGGGTGTCGTGGTCAGACGACCATGTAGCTCCACAAAAGCTCGCGCTCACACAGGCGACCAAATGAACTTCTGATCCTTCCTGGTCAACGTGGTGAGAGGAAGTGCGACCCCCGAGAAGTTCTCCATGCAACGCATATAGTAGCCGGCATGTCCGAAGAAGCTTCGGACTTTCGCCATATTTTTCAACACAGGACACTCTCGGATTATCACTATCTTTGACGGATCCACTGAGATACCCTCTCCACTAACCATGTGACCAAGGAATGCCACAGACGATAGCCAAAACTCGCACTTAGAGAACTTGGCATATAACTGATGCCTCCTAAGGATACACATAACTTTGCACATGTGATCTGTATGCTCCTCCTCGGACTGAGAGTAGACCAATATGTCATCGATGAAGATGATACCAAATCGATCCAAGTACTCTTGAAACATCCTATTCATCAAGTCATGAATACCAACAACGCATTAGAGAGGTCGAACAACATTCCATGAACCCATAGTGACCATAGTGGGTAGTGAACGTTGTTTTGGTAATATCACATTCCCTAATCCTCAATTGGTAGTAATCAGTCTTCAAGTCCATTTTTGAGTACAAAGTCGATCAAACTAACTGATCAAATAAGTCATCGATCCTCATGATTAGATATTTGTTCTTCTCAGTCAGCTTATTCAGTTCGCGATAATTGATGCATAGACGCAAGCTTCCATCCTTCTTTTTCACAAAGAGGACTGGGTCGTGGCACCCCAAATGGATGAACATGGGCGTACGTAGTCTTGCTCTAGCAGTTCTAGCATCTGAACCTTCAGTTCAACCATTTCTTTTGGCGTTATACGATAAGGGTGAGCATGACACAGGCTTGCATCCAGCACTAGCTCGATACAAAAATCAATCTCTCGCTGAGGCGGGGGCCCAAAGAGTTCATCTGGAAACACGTCTGGAAACTCTGTTACCACCAGAACGTCACTCACAATGGGCTTACATTATGAAGCCACCAATAGGGCGAAGAACAACTCCGCGTCTTTCTGAACTGCCTTGACCACTTTGAGAAAAGACATCAGTGTCTTGCTCGCTCCATGCAATCCAACAAACATGCTCCCACCTTCAGTGTTGTTTCCCAGCATAATCTCCTTTAGACTACACTCGATGCATGCTCGCTGCTTCGAGAGCTTGTTCATGACAAAGTTCACATCAAATTCAGATAGTGGTAGCAATGATGCTTCCAAATCAAAGTCTCGATCACCTATCCAAACTATCATACAGTGTTTCCTATCCGTGCTCAACCTGAAACCAGTTGGATGCACCACCTCCAGTATATCTTTCGCTTTGGTAGATGGCACTCTGATGCACATCATGAAGTTCTCTGACAAAAATGAGTGTGTGGCTCCGGTATCGAAGAGAGCTCTCACTAGATAGTTGAATATTAGGACAAAGCCTAATCGCACATATAGACAAAACATGTAATCACACATTAAGTATAAATCACATTAAGCTATGAAGGCTAACTTATAATTCATACATCTCTTTGGTTTGAGAATAATAAATATCATCATATATTTGATCAAGTTTGTTTTGTGTTTATAGTATGCAGGAATTAACATGCATGAAAAACTTAAGCGACGAATTGAACGGACTGACGAATCAGACCAACAATCTAATCTATGTGTTGTAACGCCCCAGGTTTTTCTTATAGTTAATTTAAGTAGGGTTATGGTAGTAGCGATGGTTTAAATATTAAAGCTATCGTTGCGAAGCGTTAATGCGAGAGGGCGTTACCGTTTCGTGATCGTCGTCGTCCGGTGAGTTTAATGCTAGGTTGCTGCGTATAAGTGCGTATAGGAAAAATACACTTATATAAAAAGAAATATACATATATAAAAATATATATATCTATATATCTATACGAGCATCTTCGCACGGGCTACGCCAGTGCTCGATGCTCTTCGCAGCGACAGTACACTTGCAGCGACGATAACTCTGCCCAAAGTCACCCCTTCTCGGGCGCCAGGTCAATTGACAGCGCACCGGGAGCCCTCGTGCCCAGCGCGACAGTAGCCGCGGGTGGCAGTACCCCAACGCGACGATACTCTTGCAACTCACAAACCCCCGTGCCCCCCCCCCCCCCTCCTCCGCTTGCAACCCCCGAACGCAGCATTCTAATCACCCTATCAGTTGACCGAGCGCCCGAGAAGGGGTGACTTTGGGCAGAGGTATCGTCGCTGCAAGTGTACTGTCGCTGCGAAGAGCATCGAGCACGGGCGTAGCCCGTGCGAAGATGCTCGTATTAGCAAAAACATAATATGACTGTAAACAAACAGAACATATATATATATATTCTTTCAAATTTTGGAGTGACTTTTGGACTGAACTTATTAAGTTGAGTAATATAATAACATATGCATTAACATAAGTCAGAAAAAATTCAATAATAGCTTTAGGTTTTAACTGAAGATTGTTAAAATCGAGCTGTCAATTCATGAGAAAATGTTCAGGAAAAGCAATAAAAAAATGAAGATTTGCAAGTCACACCATATGAGCTTGAGAAGGAATAACATGGTGAAGAAGAGTATTTGGAAGATCTTGTTGTGCCATAGTTGTTATAAAGCATGTTGCTTAATTCTTGCACCTTATTCTTCTGTAACCGTAGTTTATCCACCATATAATCTATGATTTGAATAAGCCCACATGGAAAGGGTTGACTAAAGAGAACAGAAGGTAGTTCAAAGGCAGCAGAGAAACTGACCTCTGATATTGTGGAGGCACTCTGCTGCTATGCCTGGAGTTCAGGAGGTATAAATATCACGAAGATCTTCATGGTTCACATTGGAAACCATTGTTTCTATTATGGAGCAGTTGAGTTAGCACATGCAAGTAATAGTTCCAAGAGAAATAAGCAAAGAGTATGATGTTATTACAGAGCAGCTATTGAGTGAGGAACCAAAAAACAGTTAATAATTATTACAGACATACAAACTGTACATGTGTGTCGTTTACATGTGTGTGTAGTTGACGTACTTTACAGAGACAATCTACTAAGTGCAAACAAACTGAAGAGCAAAAGTAATTGGCTCCACAGGTCAAACAAAAGTTGTGCAAAGTGAAGAGCAAAAGCTGTCTACTGATTCGATATGTTGGCAAAAGTTGTACAGTCAACATATGACTTCGTTTAATGATGCGTATTAAGTGCAGTCAGCACTCCTTGACATAATGCCTCCTGATTCCTAAACGGTACCAAATGCTGCATGCATATGCCACCACAGTTTTCATGCCTACCGTTGTTCGCCTACCGCGCTCGTGAAGAGACCGTAAGAGTAAATTACCTGCACAAATGCGCTAGGTAGAGTAATATAGGCCAGTCTACTTGGCTTTTGTGCCGAAGCAGCGAGGGACGTGAGACTTCCTGAATCAAGAAATTACGATCAGTAGAGCATATTATTATAATATATAAGGACACGGTAATGAATGACAGAAGATGATTATTATGGATAATAGAGGAAAAAAGAAGCACATAATCATACATGCGCGAAGGCGTCGTTGTTGGGGTCAGCTTTAGGACTCCATATTTTCTGTTTGGTCAGTTTATTATGGAAGTTAATCCAAGGCGTAAAAACAGTGAGTAATTGCCTTGAGACCGAAGCCACAGTTTAGACAACCTCAAACTTTAAGCCTTTTTTAGCTAAGCGTTAATGCCAGCATATAGAAAGCCAAGTAGTCTAAGCAAAACATGTAATGGAAATATAAAGACTCTCTTTGTCGCGACCATTCAAATATTTGGACCATATCATCAGTTGAAAGTAAAAGTTGTTGAAGAAATCTCTTAACTGAAATTAACTATGCGGTAATTCAGTAGTATTTGAAGATCTCATATATGGATGGCACATGCATAAAATAACTTACCATTTAAAAAAATGAGCAAGTTGAAGGGCTTGAAAGAAATTGCAAAGAAAAACAATCTTCTGGAGCATTGGCTGCAACTTGCAAAATAGCGATGAAGCTGAATAAAGTAATGCTCAAACAACCATGGAGGCCAAGGCTGCAACATGCCCAAAATCTGCAAGCCTGAACCACCAAAGGCCAACATAATAAGTAAAATTCTCAAGATCAAGAAATAGCAATGAATACTATAATATATTTTAGAGAAATATATAAGAAATGACAAAACAGTACATATAAAAAAATGTAGTGAGCTAAAGCATTACATGCTCTCGTAGAAATCTGGATATGAAATAGATAGCAGTACTGAAATAAATTAACTTTAAAAGCACTTCATCCCTTGCATTATCCATTGCTACTTTAAAGTATTAATCTGAACAAACAGCAGATATAACTTCAGGAAAACTAAATACCAATACTGAAATATATTACTTTTAAAAGTACTTCATTCCTTGCATTCTCCGTTGATACCTCAAAATATTGATTTGAATGAACATGACATATAAATTCAGAGAAATTAAATGTAATGGAAAGAGAAACGTTAAGTGAATATATTGACTCAAACATTCCAGAAATATGGATCAGAAAGAGTATTACTCACATATATTAGGTTTAAGAATGGGGCATTCCTTATATTCTCCATTGCTCTAGTATAAATGGCAAAATAAAACAAAATAGAAGAAGTGGATAAGATCAAAATTGAGAAATGAAACCTAATTTCTTACTCAAATATATTATTTTGGAAAATGTGGCATTCCTTACATTCTCCACTGCTCTAATTTAAATGTGAAGATTAAAAAGTCAGAAAAAATGGAGAAGATCAACATAGAGGGGAACCAAATTTCGCGATTTCTTTTTTAGTCGTATGTGATATTCAAGCAGGAATCATTTGCATGCAGTTGAAATCTTATGTTGCCCTAACAGTGGAGGTTATGAAAGGTGTCCCGCCTCGCCAATGACAATGCCGACTATCCCACCTCGCCAACGATGATGCCGACTATGCCGCCTCACCAACGACGATGCCGACTATCCCGCCTCGCCAACGACGATGTCGAGTATCCCGCCTCGCCAACGACGATGCCGGCTATCCCAACGACTATCCCGCGTCGCCAACGACCAACTCTGTCAAGAACGTAGGATTCGTTTACAAAATTCTGCGTAATTGAAATATTTTTATGATAGGTTGGGGTTCTTATAAATTTAGTTTATGCAGGAGCAAATTTTGAGAGTGTTGAACTGGGCTCAGAAACAAAGGCCCGCAACTTATCAGCGACTTCTCCCAAGCTATGAACGAAAATGTCCATTTGAGGGCGAAAAAAAAATCAACAGAGAGTAAATTTATTCTATTACAGAAATTAAATGCAAAGTAAAAATCTAGAAATATACAAACAATGGTAGATGTGTCTTCTCTCGTACTCCTTAATTTGTTATATTTTTCTTATATGCTAACAACAACTGTACATGGACAAACAATATACAGGAAGGCACAGTCCTGCCCACAGAGATGATTACTATTATTTCTATATAAAGCATGGAGATGTAAAATAGTTGTTTTAAGCAAATTTGTTTGTTATAAAATTGATGAGCCAAGATTCAACTTAGGCTTGGCAATGACCCAAGCATGCCATTCGTCTTTGAGTTTGGAAGGAGAAGCATCAATGGGAGAAGTAATCTGACCAATGAAGAGAAGCCCTCAAAGAGAACCACAGAACTTCATAGTTTGAGTCCAAATTAAGAATTAATAACCTCTCCTTCAGAGAAAGTGGAAATGACAATGGACATGAAAAGAGCAACCCAAATTTGAAGGCTTCTCTCTCACTCTCCCTGTAAACCCTGCCACTTCTCTTTAGCTTCTTCACAAATTAGTACTTCAATTAATTGAATTAGTGGGTTGGATGTGAATGGAGTTGGAGGAATCAGTTGAAGTGAGGAGTAGGCTCCTGGGGTTGATGCAATATGTACCCGCAGTGAACACGTGTATGGGGGTTTGTGCATACATCCAAGCAGAAATTATTTTGTCGAATGTAATTCCAATGATAATAAAAACAACACATAAATCTTCATCAATGGGGAAAGAGCACCCCTTGAAGAGGAGCAACATTTCATGCATGTTTAATAGTTTAATTTCGATATGATAAATATGATCATCCCAAACGCAAAAAAGACGCATCAAATAAATCTTAAGAATCAACCAATGAAGCAAACCTATGACAAAAATGAGTTGCATGTACATTCGCATGGATAATTGGACTTATTACAAAAGGAAAATACTTACCAGCACGGATAAATATCTGCAGAAGAACAGATTGAATTGAAGGGAGAGTGCACATTTGCAATTCAGCACGTCAGCTCTTCCATCCAGTGCACAGTGCCTGCCAACAGAGATTTCAGCAACAGATATTTGAAGGATGGAATCAGAGGTTGGGTTGGGCATGCATAGAAATTGAGAGAACCACAAATGCAGGCATTAAAAAATTTACAAACTAATATCAGACATCTAAGGAAATTGCGCCATTTTATTGATGATTGTCGTGCGCAATTATTTAGCTAAGAAATAATATCAGCATCTAAGGAAAAAATTGGCATAGCCGCTTGCAAAAGAGCACTGTCATGCACCCAAATGAGCCCAAACACACCTCTGGAAGATCCAAATGAAATGATCAATAAAATAACTCATCACTTGACCCACATAGCTGTATTCATTCAAATCTCTCCCCCACATTAATGTTTTCAGCTACAAACATATATAATTAGTTGCATAGCCGTTTGCTGTGAACGTAGAAGAAGGTGGGGCAAAATGAAATATAAAGCCAGAAAGAGGAGAGTGGTGGAGTACCCAATTTATCAAACCCCCTTAGCTTAACAGGTACAGTTTGATTTGTGGCATAACAGCAGCTCTATGACAGTCGGGAACTTATTTTTCCAAAAAAATAGGCAGAAAAGCTTCAGATGGAGATAATTTCGGGGGTTCAAGCTTCGTAGGTTTCAATCCTAACAATGATATTCATGATATAAAACCCTCCTGAAAGTTGACTCCCGATTTCCGTGAAGAACAGAACTTCGAAAACCAGATTCTCAGATATGGAACTGAAAAAGTAAATAAAATACGAAATCAAAAATTAAATAAAACCAAACATCAAGCGTACCGTGCAAATTTGGTGGCGCCGGAGTACCTGGACGCAAAGAGCAGAGATGCCGGCGTTGTGATCTTCCGGAAGCAGGAGGGTTGAAGAGGCGGCAGGTAGGCGGTCGTGGGCGACGAAGAGGAAGCTCACCGATGGATTTTGTGCGGTTGCAGCGAGCGAGGAGAGTGGAGAGGCGGAGGAAGAGGAGCGGCGAAGAAGTGAGGGCATTGAGAAATGCGAGAAGCCCCCAACGGAGTAATTGACAGTGCGATCGGCGCGAAGAAGAGCGGTGAGAAGGGTGTTGTGGCACTGTGGCAGAGGGCGGCGCCGCTGAAGATGAATCAGCCCTCTCTCGCTGCCAGCGCGCGGACCCGTGACGGAGGGGGATAGCTGGCGACGCAGAGGCGGAAGGGCGAAATCGGCAAAGAACTCCAGCGAAATCTGCGAATGACTTTTGTCACCATCCTAACTCGAACGAACTTTATAATGTATAGATATATATATATGTGTATACTAGCATCTTCGAACGGGCTACGCCCGTTCTCGATGCGTCGCTACGGGCTTCGCCCGTAACCAAGCGGGCTTCGCCCGCTTGGCATTCAAGCGGGCTGCGCCCGCATTCAGGCGGGATGCGCCCGCAACTGTCGTGGGCGGCGTCATTGGTCGTGGGGGGTGATATTGGTCGTGGGTGCGACATTCGTCGTGGGGGCGACATTCGTCGTGGGGGCGACATTCGTCGTGGGGGCGACATTCGTCGTGGGGGCGACATTAATCGTGGGGGCGACATTCGTCGTGGGGGCGTCATTCATCGTGCGGGCGACATTCGTCGTGGCGGCGACCACATTCTTTATGCATACAAAAAACCCAAGCTTAAATTAGATCGTAGCAGTTAAGAGCAATCTGAATCATATACAAAAAATTAACCAAATAAACCAAGTCATTTTGCATTTCTTCTTTTTGATTTTGAAATTATTTGATGTATGATTCCCAAGTACAACTGGGCAACCATGGCATGGTGGATACAATTGGGCAAAAACACATCTCATTATTTCATTATCAGTAATATCTCATCATTCCAACACAATAAACATTTCATTATCAACACATCTTCATTTCATTCCATTATAATCATGAAATTTATAGAGCACTAATTGGAATTTATAAAGCATAATTGGACGAAAACATATCTCACTATTTCATATACAGTAATATCTCATCATTCCAACACAATAAACATTTCATTATCAACCCCTGTTTGGACTGGACATTCTATGCACAATCTGATGTTTATAGTTCACTGCGAAATTGTATCTGATGTTTATTAGGTAGATGTATTTGTAATCGTTCTACTGATGGATATATTCTGCTCATTTGGAACTTGAACATTCTCCATAATGATTCAGGCGGGCATATCCATCTGCCGTCAACATAATTGTTTATTTCATCATGTTTAGCACCAGGACGGACTTCAAAAGAAACATGATCGGGTCCTTTATATACGTATTTGTATAAATATTTAATGCTATTGATACTGCTGCATATCTCAACATTAATATGACAATCATATTTTAAAAGCAACCTTGGATTATATGGAACAACCCGTCTATTATCAACATTGAAAGCCGCATTTCTGCCTAAAGTAATGTTTCAATTATCCATTCTTCTTCGATGCACCGGGTAAGCATCATTCCCTTGTATTGTTGCATCTGCGTATTGTTTAGGAAAACTTTTATTACAGATATGGTTTTTCATACATTGTGCATTTGGTTTGTAAGGTCCACATGGTCCGTGAATCATGTGTTTTATTACGGACTCGTACAATTCAGGTTCTTGGTCTCTATACGGTATCTCAGCTCGTAGAACTAAATCGTATTCGTCAGGGGAGCTTAATTTGTCTGTTGGATCCAATAAAACCAACATGTGAACATGTGGTAATCCCCTTTTTTGAAATTCAATGACATGAACATGTCCGACTACCTTTCCTAATACGCCTCTGTGGAATATATCTTTCTTGAGCTCCTCATATTTAGAACGGAAAATCCTAGTTAGGAGATATGGACGATCATGCGGAGCTTGTCCTTCCATGAGCTCAACTTTAATCTCCTTCCATCCTGGATTGCATGTCATGGTTATACACAAATCTGGCTTGCCGCTATGCTGAACAATTGCCATAGCATCTTGATATCGCTGATACATATCTCTTGGGCTGCCATTAAATGAAGATGGGAGTATGGTTCTTTTTCCTACGTTACCTAATTTGAAAGAGCATGAAAGAGGATGGTTATGATCATGGTATTAATGAGTAATATTATAATAATATTTGCAAGAAGAAGTGAGTTTATTGTACCCGCATTATTTTCACCAGTAGAAAAACAATCTTGCAATCCTGAATAAAGTTCTGCGCGCAACTCACTTTGATGTGATCTAATAAACCGAAATTTTTGATTTTCTATTTTTACAAAGTTGTCGACCACATATTGTTGTAGTAACCTTCCGCTACGCAGTAATATTGCCATTTGCTTCCAACCAGGTTCTGCTCAACTGGTGAGTACAGAAAGTCTCATGAATGTTGGAATTACTTACCATCTTATAGTAATTAGAATAAAGTTATATTTTTCAATAGCATTGTCTTCTTAAATTTTTTGCTTTTTTGCAATGGTCTGCACTTCTTCCTGTAGTCTTAACTCTGTTAGTGACACAGCAAAGAAATTCAAAAAATTTGTCTAATTTATGCTACACTAAATGGGCACTGGAGGGATTCATAATAGCAAATGTGGAAAGGTGCATGCTTAATCTTTTCTCCTCAATTATGAGCGTAAATACCCAAGCATTTCTGTAAAAATTTTGTGACTAAATGCTAAACCGTGGAAGTGGATCCCCATTAAATTAATGAAATGTAATCACAAATATAAGAGCCTCTGTTCCATAATAGAAGATGCTTAAATACAAAGCTGTTAGGACAGTAAATTCTGAAAATTGCAAATGTTGAAATCCACATGAAAATAGAGAGTGGCTGTAATGGTCTTTAGCGTTCACGTGATCACCGGCAAGGCCACCGGCGTCGAAATTGAAGATAATTACCAAACTATGCAAGAAATTATTCTAATTAAACCATAATAGAAATTAGAAAAGCTTTATATATTCAGGTGTCTGTTTACAGCCCTAGAAATCAGAAAATGGACCTCGCAACGGTGGAGGAGCCCTTGCGAAATCAGAAATCTGGAAATAGCGAACATAAAATGAACAATTTGGAAATCGCACCTGAAGGCAGCCCTTGCAACGGTGGAGGAGGAGCTTTCCGGGATCTCTGTCCTGCACAGGCACTTGAAGGAAGCTTTTGAAGATGCGACAGAGCTCTTGAGGAGGGCCTTTAACAGGGATGGCAGAGAGAAGAAATGTGAGATAAGAAATGTGAGATAAGAACTGAAAATTTCGGGAGGAAGGTACCTGAAGGAACCTCGCAAGAACGGTGGAGGAGGAGCCACGAATTTGCGATGGATTCCCTTCGATTCGAGCTGCACAACAGCATCAGGTGGCTTCGGAATCGTAGGAACGGTGGAGGAGGAGCTCGAGGAACCTGCTGTGGAGGAGGAGACTTCTAAGAGGCGCTGTCGAGGAGGTATAGTTGTTGCTTTCGGCGGGGGCTCTGTCGACGGGAGGTAAGTCAGCTTTCGGGAGTGGCAGTCGAGGAAGAGGAGACGTGGGAGGACATTGGCGTGTGGGAGGAGATGTGCAGGCGCCGAATAGATTCAAGGAGTGTGGGGGCGCGGGATATGCTAGCGGGAGTAGTTTTGTCGTGCCGTGCAGGGAGGTGCGGTGCAGGTTTTTTGCCGTGCAGGGCTTGGAATAATATGCCGCTACTTTTGTCCTTACCAATCTGACGGTGGCAAATCTTTGTAGCATTTTGATCGTGTGGCTAAAATTAAAAGTATGGTGTGTTTGGCAAGATATGTATATTTACTTATATAATAAAGATATGAAGAAATCGGCTGAGTTATTCCCATTTTCTCCCCCTCCTTCCCGTGAAATCTTCTTGCGCTGTCGAGGTTAGGGTTTGCGTCGGATCGGCGTCGGGCGGCGCCGGAGCCATCGGAGGAGGAAGGATCTTCGTTGTCGGGGCTTGATTTCGTCGCCGGAGCGGGGTTGCGGAGAGTTCCCGTTGGGTTTGGCAGTGGTTGCGAAGTCTCCCGGTCGTGGTTTTCGCTTTGACGAGTGGCGTCGTGTAAGACCCTCTTTTTTTTTGCGTTTAAACCGGGTCTTACCGCCCAGAACCGCCGTCTTGCGGCGAGGCCATTACTCCTGATGGTCCCCGCCACAATACGCCGATCCTGCCGGCTAATTATCATCATCCAGGCCAACCACAATTCTTAGTAATAGAAGCAAATAGAAGCAACAAGTCCACAAATCACATTAAGTAAATAAGTTACATGATTATAATGTCCACGATGAGAATTAAAGTAAAAGAGAACTAAACGAAAAGGGCTTATGCCCAGTACATGTTTAAGTATAGTGCTACAACACACTTTCTTTACATCTATGCGGAAGCTATCAATTCTGTCTTCAAACATCTGTAGCTGCTGCTGCGACGATGTGTTGAGTCTGATCTGCTCCATCCTGTCTTCTTATCCTGTCTTCTAAACGGGGTCTTGCTGCTCTGGTACATCATCCCTAAAATGATATGGTCCACTGACCGTCAGTCTAAAAGACTCAGCATATTCCTCACCGCCTCCACCCGCGACTCCTAGGCACCGTGCGGGAGGAGGAAGCGGAGGACATCAAGGGGTAAATCAAGAAGCAGGTGACATGTGGTAAAACTAGCAGTGTATATAAGGTAAAGGACATTGCATTATAAGAAGCGAGTAAAATAGATTAGAGCAGCTACGAAAATAACCCTAACTTATATGCACGCACAAAGGCATATAAGCTAAGGGATCTGGCAAGCAATAAACTCATCGTATAAAGAGCCCACACTGGTTTATACGATGAGGTCTAGGTTCATGCAAACATAAAAGACAATGCAAATCATGAAACAAGTACAATAGATTAAGAGCAGCTACGAAAATAACCCTAACTTATATGCACGCACAAAGACATATAAGCTAAGGGATCTGGCAAGCAATAAACTCATCGTATAAAAGAGCCCACACTGATTTATACGATGAGGTCTCTGTTTGTGCAGAAATGCTATGCTATGATATGCAATGCAATGATGCAATGTTGTATTATTAGTTCATACACATGCAACTCACCCACACGACTCTGTACGTACAGACCTTTAGTTCCCACTTTTCGGAGGTAGCTAACCTCTCGGGCACCTCCCGTCGTGGTCAAACGGTGGCAGAGGAGCGGGCGTCTCCTCACCTAGGTGGGTAAGTCACACTACCAGACCTAGGCCCAAACGTACGCTGTGATACCGGTACCCGGTACTCACGAGCTCCTGCGTACTAAACTGAATTGGCCAGGCAGGGTTTAGGGGATTCGTCCCGTCGGACGCGCAGTAAAACAACCTGGCCCCAATAAAACCTCTAGCACTGCCGAGTCAACGAACTGTTGTCGGTGTGACGACTAAGACAGAACTGAAGACCCACCACATCTTATACACAAGCAACAAGTATTATCCATTTTACTACCGAGCTTCCAGCTCGCAATTATATATCAATATTTATAAAGTAGAGCCTACTGCTCGCCAGACTATACCAGTCTTATATTTAAACTACGAGCCTACCGCTCGCTAGACTACACGAGTCTTATATTTAAACTACGAGCTTACCGCTCGCTAGACTATACTAGTCTTATATTTAAACTACGAGCCTACCGCTCGCTAGACTACACTAGTCTTATGTTTAAACTACGAGCCTACCGCTCGCTAGACTATACGAGTCTTATATTTAAACTACGAGCTTACCGCTCGCTAGACTATACTTGTCTTATATTTAAACTACGAGCCTACCGCTCGCTAGACTACACTAGTCTTATATTTAAACTACGAGCCTACCGCTCGCTAGACTATCCCAGTCCTTTCTTATAACCCGAGCCTACCGCTCGCAGGAATATCCCAGTCCTTCTTATAACCCGAGCCTACCGCTCGCAGGACTATCCCAGTCCTTCTTATAACCCGAGCCTACCGCTCGCAGGACTATCCCAGTCCTTCTTATAACCCGAGCCTACCGCTCGCAGGACTATCCCAGTCCTTCTTATAACCCGTTCCGGTTTGGGATGGAAGTTAGGTTGTCATGTTCTCCTACTTAACTAGTCTTGTCTATAATTTAGTTGATCTTAGAAGCTTTAGGGTTAGCCTTGGACTTCCGGAGGGTTACCCGGTGAGGGGCTCGCAGCGGTACTGGGAAGTGTGACGGGCTGACACCCCGTACTTCCTCTCCCCAAGGCACTTAATCTTGTTGGTATCTACCCCTTTTTACTTGATCCCCATTTTCCTCTCCACTTTAATTAATTCCCTAAGATGAGTTAATTTGGCACTTAGGAGTGGGGGAGTTCTTTTGAACTCCAACACCACCAATTGTGACCGGGTGCTGACTCTCCCGTCGTCACATTCAAGGCTCGAGTTCCCTTCTTCACCGAGGAACCACACACATTCAATTAGCATTCTCAACCTTTCTTGGACCCACACTCCTATTCTTCGTCATCCTTAATCCAGGGTTCGCCTTAGATATTTCTCGACTTCTCTCTTGAGCATTTACCTTGAAATGGCTCACCTGGCTAAGGGTAGTTTTACTCCCGTATAATCATTTAACACAGATGAGTTGTGTGTGGGGCCCTTGATGAGGTCTAACCTCCTTTTCGTACCACTGTAAACTTATACACTTATAGCTTGCTAAACGCACCCCAATCCTAATTTCCCACGATGCCCTTGGAGATGCTCTTCCAAATAGTCTGAGCCTTCATAATAATTAAAGAGTTAATAGTTCTATGTGTGAAGGTCAGTGGTGGTCTAAATCATATAAATCAGTTTTACTATTTGCAGACCAAAATAAGATTGAGCTAGATTCGACTCCTATGGTGCAATCTTGATCACATCGTATCCACATGAGTTCCAAATATTACCATAGGTTCGCCATGAGTAGTGATCTAACAACCTTAAATCCTAATTTCATAAATTTTCTAGGGAACCTTTAATCATAGTTTCTATTTAAAATAGAAGATGGGCAAATAGAGATTTACATATCAAGTATTAGATTATGATCTCAATAAACTGGGAAAATTACCATGACATAACACTGGTCTAAAAATACCAGATCCTAAGTCTCATATTATTCCAAGGAGTATTTACCCTTAATTATCATTTATTACCTTTGGTGTGCGTATAAGGGTTTACACTACAAGTGCTATGTTAAGACTTCATTAAATTCTGGGAAAATTATTATAGCACCATATTGGTCTAAAAACACCATATTCTAAGTCTCACGATTGAAGTAAGGTATACTTATCTCTATTCATCCTTTAATACTTTCTTGCTAAATGTACCCCTATTTTCCTATACTCTTGAGTCCAAAACTTCAACTTGAAGCTCAGGGTAATCCACTCATACATATGAGTTGGATTCTTAGCTAGAGGTGGTTGATATCACAATCATGGCATGAGCAAATCTTCAAAGCGATTGCATGAGTCCATATCACTAAATGCACAAACTACACACTTATACATGTCTCACTAAAAGTGGTGCTGAGGGAGCTACAGGAATCCAAATGACATGAAATCAGTGGCATTTGAAAGGTAACCTAAAGGGCTACAATACTTATGTTGATCATTTTCTCCAGAAATATATTTAACCTAGGTAAATTCAACTTGCAAGTGCTGTACAAGGTGTCTAACTTATCAAAACACTATTCTAGATATGCCACACCAAAAATGATATTGAAAGAGCTACACTTATCCAAATGGAATGAAATCAGTGGCATTTGAAAGGTAACATAAAGGGCTACAATACTTATGTTGATCATTTTCTCCAGAAATATATTTAACCTAGGTAAATTCAACTTGCAAGTGCTGTACAAGGTGTCTAACTTATCAAAACACTATTCTAGATATGCCACACCAAAAATGATATTGAAAGAGCTACACTTATCCAAATGGAATGAAATCAGTGGCATTTGAAAGGTAACCTAAAGGGCTACAATACTTATGTTGATCATTTTCTCCAGAAATATATTTAACCTAGGTAAATTCAACTTGCAAGTGCTGTACAAGGTGTCTAACTTATCAAAACACTATTCTAGATATGCCACACCAAAAATGATATTGAAAGAGCTACACTTATCCAAATGGAATGAAATCAGTGGCATTTGAAAGATAACCTAAAGGGCAACACTATTTGTCTCTGCCCCTTTTTGCAGATATGGCCTCTAAGGCCTTCAAAAACAACATGCAATCTGATTAAAAACCTAGGCAGGAATAAATGTGGTTTGCTAATAGACAAAATGAGCAGTCCTAGAAAAATGGATGCTCTGGTGTCCACAGTGCACCAAATTAAGTGATTAAGGTGGCAAATGAAAGTAGACCCATAGGGCTACAAATGTTATCTCTGCCTATTTTTGCAATTATGGCCTCTAAGGCCTTCAAAAAACATCATGAAATCTGATTAAAAATCCTAGGCAGAATTAAATATGGTTTGCCAATAGGCAAGATGAGCAGTCTTAGTAGAATGGCTCTACAAGGAGCAGTACTGCTCCAAATCACTTGATCTCAAATCCTACAGAAATTAGACCCCTAGGGCTACAAATGTTGTCTCAGCCAACTTTTCAATATCTGGCCTCCAAGGCCCTCAAAAATTCCATGCAAACTACCTCAAAATCCTAGGTAGAATTATTTCCATTAAGTGCACAAAATGAAATAATTTGCAAAACTTTAGAAAAACATTCTCTAAAAATTTCAAATTTTCTCACTAATCATAGGTTAAGTATGGATACATGCATGGCCTAAAAAAGAAATCATCCATGTTGCATGCACCAATTTCTCTTAAATTTCAAAACTACATAAATTGTGACATTATACATGCCACACTAAAACAGCTCTATAGGGAGCTACACTTTACCAAAAATTATGTACAACATATCATTGTAAAGGTAAGAGAAAGATCTACAACATTGATGTTGGGGACTTTGTCTAGTTTTGAGTGGAAAACAGGTCAAATATCAGGCCAAAGATGCAGCAAATATTGTGACAGATTTCATAAATCAAGGTATATTTTGACCAGCCTCACTAGATTGAGTGTTGTGGTCCCCAGGCTTGACCAAATGGCCTGATTTCACTTCCATTGGAAAGTAGACATCAAGGGCTATAAATGTTGTCTCTGGACATTTTTCGAAATGAGGGCACTAAAGGCCTTAAAATAATTAATCAAAACTTGTCAAGATTTGTAGCAGAAATTTGTATTAGGAAAATTATTATTTAAGTGGTCTGCGGTTAGGATTTTCCCCCAAATCGGACGGCCAGGGAGTCGTCTTCCCCGATGGACCAACCGCCCTGATTAGCCGCGCCTGGAGCGTTTTGCGGGCCATTTTCCGGCGAACCTATGCCGTCTCTGGCCAAACGCTCCCGCCACCACCACCAGTCGACATAGGGCTAACGACTGGTGGTGGCCGATTGACCTGGGGCGGCCGGAGTAGGGCTCCGGCATCTTCCGTTTTCCGGCTTGGAACATTGAAAACTCGAGTGGCGATTTCGCCATTCGACAATGAATTTGAAAGGGGAAGAGTGGGGGAAGCTAGCACGAGTGGAGAGGGAGAGGAAACTTGCCTTGATTGGCTTGAGGTTGAGGGAACCCGAGCTCGCCATGTCCGATCACCTGAGCTCCAAATTCTTGGTCGATCTCCCTCCTCTGTGCCCGATTCCTTCTGCAATCATGGGATTTCTTCTCCTTAGCACATCGTGAAGCTAATGAGGGGCTTGGAATGGGTCAGGAGAGGCTATATCCGAGGTTGCCATTTTTGGGCGATTTCGCCAAGGTGGCACCTCCCTCCGTAGCCACTGCCACGGCTCCAGCTCAGCAGGAAAACACTCCTCAGCTCGAATTCAAGCAAAGGGGAAGAAAATTGGGTCCAATGACAGCCCCTCCCTTGGATGGCCATTAAAGTTGGCCGGCTAGCTTGATTTTTGAAAGCTCCCTTCCCATTGTTTGGCTTCCACCTCACTAATTTTTGCAGGGGATTTCTTGGGGATGCTGAGAGCAGTCCAGAAAAGAGGGAGGGGTGGCCAAGTGGCCACCACTCCATGAATTCTCCTTGAATTCCTTCTTGTCTTCTTCCCCCCCTTTCTTACACTTGGACAAAGCATTCATTTCTCCAATTTCGAATTTTCAGCATGCTAATGGTCTGGTCACCATGTGGGCTGACCAATTGAGACATGGGGTTGGGCTAAATCTACTTGATTTAAGCCTTGGGCTCACTTGATCCAAAATAGGGCAAATTGGGACTTTTGGGTTTAGGCTTGACCCTAGCTCACTTCATTCAAGGAGACTGACCCTCATTGTCTTCCAAGACTCTATGGACCCACATCAAAAGGAAATGAGTCAAGGTGGGGCCAATTGGGGCTTGAGTGCACTCGATTGCCTATAAGGGCAATTTGGGTATTTTGTTGATTTTGCCCTAATTATCCATGGTTGAATGAACACTATGCTCCCCTTAGGTCTCCCACACTCCCTTTAGGGTTTGGGAATGATCCATTTGATTATATTCAAACAAATGGAGGTTAATTTAGATTTTAGTACATTTAGGTCAACTTGGGGTTTCTTAGTGATCAACCATTTTCCCCCAAAATAATAGTCCTATGATGGGGCTTTTGGGTCCTTTGGGTCCCCTAGGGAGGTTGCCATATGAGGGTGGGTCCAATTTGATCATTTGAAGCTCAATTGCCCTTATTCATGGAGGTTTGACCTAGGATAGCTCAAGGTTGACTTTTGGTCAAATTGACCAATTTGGTTGGCCCCAAGGGTCCCTAGTGGTCTACTCACCTACTTGGATGGTCATAGGGGTCATGATGATGTTATGTTGATTGTTGGAGTCTTTTGGTCACCTCTGAGCTAGGACATCAAGATTTGCTAAATGCACACCAATGTGTACTCCCCCTTAACTTATGGAATTCATGGGGCCTCTTTGGCCCATTTTGGTCTCTTAGAGCAATGTCATGACCTTGTCATGACAAAATGCATCTTAGGGGTCTAGGTGTTTTGGGGTTGTTACACGTCGGCTCCCGATTCAGGCAAGAAAACCGCCTCTCCTTCTTCCCCCTTCGTTCTTTGTTTGAGATGGGTTATGATTCCTCATTCTACGCTGGATTTATCATGACTGTTGCTTATAGTCATTTCTTTTTTTTGTATTGCTGGGGGGCTGCTTCTTAAGTATTGTTCAATGGGGGCTGCTATGCTTGGTTTTAGTTTGGATTTACAAACCATCATGGGGGCTGCCTTGTAGAATCTGTTTGGGGGCTGCCTTATAGAGATCTGTTTGGGTCCTCTGCTTTAAATGAAATTATGTTGGGGGGCTGCCTTATAGAGATCTGTTTGGGGGCTGCTTTAATAAAATCTTTATGTTGGGGGCTGCCTTATCGAAATCTGTTTGGGGGCTTCTTTAATAAAATCCTTCATTTTGGGGCAGCTACACTTGGCTCCAGTCTGGGTTGTTTTGGGTCGGCTGCAGTTGGATCTACTGAAAATTCCTTTTCTTTTGGGGCTGCTATTATATGCTTAATTTGGGGACTGCTCCTTATAATTTGGGGGTTGCTGCATGCTTAATTTGGGGGCTGCTCCTTGTAAATTTCGGGGCTCCTGTTATGACTTTAATTTGGGGGCTGCTCCTTGTAAATTTCGCCGAAGCGGCTCGCGGTGGAACTGGCGGCGGCGGAGGTAGACTACTCGCCAGAGTAACCTCATGCTCGCCCCCGCAAGTCGCGGGGTCTCGCCCTCAGGAGGCCTCTTACCCGAAGACACCGGAGGCGAGCTGTAAAGGATCTGCACCGAGCGACTCGACCGCAAACCCGCTCGAGATTCCAGCACGACCATCGGCAATGATCGTAGGGGAGGAATATCTAGAGTCTCGCCTGGAGCTCCAGTAGTCGGCGGGAGGTCTATAAATAGACAAAAAGAGCATCAGAACCTCACTAGCAACATCAAGATAGCGTCAATCTGGCAGGGCGAGAAAGTGTTTTCTACCTCACAAGGGGACGGGTCAGGGTGAGTCAGGATCTGGGACTCAGTGGTGCCCGCCCTAGGGGTACTCGCTGGAGCATCCTAGTGCTCGGCGGGAGGAATGTTGGCGTCCTCCACAGCAGCGGACCGTTGCTTCTTCTTCTTGGCGAGCTTCTTCCTCTTTTTGAGGCGAGGAAGTCATTGAGCTCGACCTATTCATGAGTACGTTTTTGATGAGGCATCAGCAAGCCGAGAAGGGCATTCATATCCTCGGCAGCCTCTTCAGTAACAGTTCGCGACATCTTAAGAGAGTTCAGAAAGGCAATCCAATAAAAGAACCCCTATATATAGAGTCCCAGAGTCAGCCAGACGGATGTCGAGTATACCTGATACTCGTCCGGAGTAGCTCATCGAATAAGGGTTGGATGATTCTTTCCGAGCTACTTCGTTGCTCGCAAAGAGCGGGGATTGTGTACAACCCATACTCTCCGAGAGTGGGACCCAATTCAAGCCACGTAGGCAAAAGGTCAAAGTCAAAGATTAACACGGAGGACATGAGTCAAAGACTGAAGACAACCCAGCAAGCAGAGGAAGCAGAAGGCATGTGCGAGTATAGGCGAGCATGTGCTAGCAATCCCCTCATACTCGCCAGGTGGGCGACCATAGTGGATGGTCGTCGAAGCCAGGCGAGATCCCCTCAAGGTCGCATAGTCGTCGGGCATGGCTGTGCTACAAATAACCCCCTCCCCTTTGGTTTTCCTATAAATAGGACCCTAGGGGTACTTGGATTGAGACTTTTTGGCTAAGCTTTCGGAACCCCTTTTTCGAAGACTTGTCCCCCTGAGTTCTTGACCGTCACCCTCGATTGTCATCCTAGTTACTCGACAAGTTGGTGCCTTCCTCATACCCTGCTCGGCCATCTTTGGTTGTGGAGGAGAAGTCTCTTTTGAGCTTCTGGGTACGTGGTGGGACCTCCCTGTCGCAGCACCTGAGGTCCTGTTGTTACCATTCTAATTCCTTCATCGTTGCCAGTCAAGCCGTCAAATCGGACTGCTGGGCAAGTAGCCTCCGACTGCTTTGATCCGAATTTTAGAGCCTAGGATTTTCCTGGCTTCAACACTGTTTATATATTAATATATATATATATATATATATATATATTATATCAAAGTTTTAAAACTAAAAATTATACTAAAATATATAAGAAATATTCAAACAATCCAAATGTGATGTGTTGGACTATCATCACGCAAAACCGCTTAGTACTAGTGAGAACCTGTCATTGAACATTCTTTGGGAAGTCCAAGAACAATAAGATAAATAAAATCAAATAATCAAAATGAATATTTATGTTTTCATTTTTATTAGTGTTGTAATTTATTTTATGTATTTTAAATTCTAGTAATTTGTAATGGTTTCACATTCTTGTGACTCTACCAGAATCAAACCAGAGAAATTTAATGGAAATAGTTTTCGTCGTTGACAAGCCCAAGTCAAATACTGGCTAAATACTCTAGGTCTTCTTTCTGCCACCTTTGATTCTCCCATAGAAACTAAAATCCCTAATGGTACTACAACTGCAGTCGCCTCCTCCATTTCGTCATCTTCGTCTTCTAGTGTAAAGACAACTAGAACCTATGTAAGACGCACCCCTTATCGAGATTCAATGAATATAGAATATCATTACCGCAATCGGATTTTTAGTGCCTTGTCCGATGATATTTTCCTCCAATATCGTACGACTAAGGATTTATGGTACTCTTGAAGCGCGCTATAACCTCGAGAATGCGGGTATAGAACACTTCAATATATTGAATCTCCATAAGTTCAAGATTGATGTCTCCAAGTCTATCAACCCTCAACTACATCAACTAGATGAGATGTTAACCAAGATTCGAGTTGACGGCTAAATCTTATCCAAGAATTATTTAGTGGTTTGTCTCATTGACTCTCTTCCTTATTCTTGTCAGCCTTTAGTATTAGACTAAGACATGATCAATCCAATCTCACTTATGTTCAAATCCAAATTCATATCCGCATAGAGAAAGAACATAAGAATCATAAAGCCCCCAATGATCATGCTCATAAAGTGAATCTGACTGAATCCCATGACAATAATTTATCTGATTACATCAAACCCAAGGGTAAGAATCATAAGATGCCTTTCTGCCGAGATTCTCGCCATCAAAAACTCAATCATCTCAAGCCTGGCAACTCCACCCAAAACTCAAGTAAAGGGAAGGGTCCTTCATCTGGGACGAACAAATCATCTGTCCACCAACTTCTTCTACAAAAAGACAGAGTCAATGACCGGCAAACCCCATGCAGTCAAGACTCAGGCCAACAAGATCCAAGCACCAGGTCAACTTATCTTCAGGTTAGATTATACTCATAGTCATTTTCTCATTTGTTCATCAGATTGGTGTCTTGATTTCGGAGTAAATGTTCATACCTAATTTGATCGATCTTGCTTTACCACCTTTCAGGATATCAGTGAATAAAGTGTGATCTTAGGAAATGTTTCTTCAGCACAAATTCTAGGACTCAGATGAGTGGATCTTAGGATGACATCCGGGAAGACATTATTCTTGCATGACGTGCTTTATGTGCCGAAAGTTAAGAAGAATTTGATGAGCGGATCCCTATTAGTGAAAAAGGGATATAAAATTATTTTGAAGTCAAATAAAGTTGTAATAACTATTAATGATATTTTTATTGGAAAATACTGTGTATCTGATTGTTTATTCAAATTGAATGTTGTTGATTTGAAAGTTAATCATATTTCTTCTTATTTGATTACTAGTTCATCTTCTAATTTTTGGCACACAAGATTAAGAAATGTAAATTCTGATTGTATGATGAGAATGATGTTTTTGAATCTTATTCCTAAAATTAATATTGCTCTAAGTGCTTGGTGTGAGATTTGCGTACAAACTAAATTTTCTAGAAAGCCATTTAAATTGGCAGAAAGAACCTTTATGCCTTTATAGTTAATTCATTCAGATGTTTGTGATTCAAACCGCCAACCTACTAGAGGTGAAAAAAAATATTTTGTAACCTTCATCGATGATTTTACCAAATATTGTTACATAAATTTTACCAAATATTGTTACATATATTTATTGTTGCATCTTCTATATATGAGTGGAGTAAGGTGGAGGCTCGTGAGCAAGCCTTCTCCTTCATGGGAGAAGCATTTTCATCCTGCAAGTGACATATATGAAGCTTGTTCTTCAAAGTCGTAGTAAGCGGTCAAGAATGATGATACCCATTCTTAGCTCATAGGACATAACGCCCTTGAAATATGATCATGGGCAAAGCGTGTTCGTCGCATCTCGTGGAGGACATGGTCCCGACCAATAATACAGTAGAAGTGTGTTTACCTGAGACGAGCAAGGGGATGTGATTACCAAGGAGTCTTATAAGGAGGGGTATGCCCTCTATTAGTTGAAAAATGCGGGGAATTTCGAAACCACACTAGCGGACCGTGCTTTCTTTTTGTACAAGAGTTGGTGATGAAAGAAGAGCGATAAAGGGGCGCATGCTCTTGTGGCATTTTGTGGGGAAGAAACCATTTGATATGTAGAAGACATGTAACCATTTCGGGGGGTATATGAGGGGAATGAGGTTCCCGCATGGTCCAAGAGGGGGCCAGACCCTTTTTGACAAGAAGACACGAGGTCCTTTGGAGATACGTTGGGGGAATGTGGTTCTCGTGCGGTCGCAGATGGGGCAAGCCCTTTTTGATCAGAGGAAGATGGGTCATTTGTAGATACATAGGAGAATGAGGTTCCCGCACGGTCGGATAAGTGGGCAGACCCTCCTATCCTGAAGAGCTGAGTCCTTTGGAAAGACATAGGGGAACGAGGTTTCTGCACCGTCGCAGAGGGAGGAATGCCCTCTTTGACTGAAGATCTGAGTTTCTCGTGTGGTGTAGGGGGCTAGCCTTTTTAACCGGGGTCACTGAATCCATAATTTGGAGATACTTAAGGGGGTAGCGTGGTTCCTGCACGATTGAAAAAGAGGACAGACCCTCTCCGATCTGAGGAATGAGTTTCCCATGCAATGTGGGGTGGGTGACCCATTTCTTACAAGGAGGTCACTGAGGTTTCCACTTGGTCGAAAAGGTGGCATGCCCTCTTTGATCGGAGGAGCGGGTTTCATGCGCAAGGAGTGCGGGTCTTTCTAATCGGGGGTCAGTGAAACTCTTGGAGATTCGTAGAGGAAATGAGGTTGTCGCACAGTTGGAAAGGAGTACAGACCCTCTTTGATCGGAGGACCGCGTTCCGGTGTGACATGGGGGGGGGGGCTTTCTAACTGGGAGTCACTGAATCCTTTGGAGATAAGCGAAGTGAGTGGAATTCTCATTTGATCTTGGAGGGACTGCTATGATGCTCGTGGCCAAGAGCTTGGATCCTCCGGGATGACGCCCCCACCCCTAGTATGTAGGTGACGGTTAAAGTGCCTGTTCGTGGATTTTAATCTCCAGAAAGCACAGAGAACACTGGCACGAGAACCCAAGTTGTGGGGGGTCTCTGGCTTCTCTGAGGTGTTATGTGATTTTATTTATAGGCAATACAACCCGGGGGTATATTGGTCTGCGGGTTGCTTCCTCCACCTTAACCAAAATGCAATTCCATATACCCAAATGGGGAAAAAATTTAGATACGCCTATCGTAACTAGAGAATTGTGCTGGTGATAATTTTAAAATGAATTTTTAGAAAAAGATAATTATTTTTTATTAAAAACAATTATAAAATATTAATTAGATTTTTTTTACAAATATTTTAAGATCCTATTTATGCATAAAAAATGTTTTAAAATAATATCCGGCCGGACATTGGCCTTTGTTAAAATTTGACAGGAAATTCGATCGGACATCGCGTTTTGTTGGTGGTCCGATAAAAGATCTAATGGATAGAAATTCAACCGCACAGGAGCATGGTGTGATAGGCGTATCAAAAAATTGGCCCCCAAATGGTCCGTGAAGAGCTCTCCCTACCTTTATGAGATTACTATAGGCAGGCCTAGGTGAGTCCTAAGGTTGAACCTACATGTACTCGCCTCGCTTACTTGACGGCGAGTCCGACGGACATTCTCGGACTCGCCTCACATCGCTTGAGGGAAAGTTCGACAAACCTCCCGGGCTCGCCTCGCCTTGCTTGATGGCGAGTCGGGCTAATCTGCCCGGGCTCGTTCATGGAGCATTGAGGTGGGGCCTGCTCTTGTTGTGATTCACTGGGACAGGCCCCCCGTTTATTCATTGAATACAGGTTGTACAGTGATGATTTCTCTAGTTTTCACTAAGGTTGTCCCCTCAATGGACTGGTGCACCGTTGTTGAGTTTATATGCCGCATTGTGCAAATTTTCCAAAACACCCCAACTGAAGGAGTGATCGATCACATTTTGGGGAACATGTCAAAACTAACATTAGATGATACGAGGAGGGCATATAAAACTTTTCTGATCGTTGCTATCGACGGGGGTACTATTATAAATCAATTACCAATTTTCTGAAGAGTCTTCTGGAAAATGAGACATTTCTCACAGACAACGTCAAATTGTTATGTATCAATCCACACTCCTCAGATTCGGTAAATTAAGTTCGTCTTAGATCGAGAGTCATTAGAATATGCACATAATCAAAATAGAGTCGACAACAGAGTTTTTACATGAAAAATCAGAAACAAGGAAAAAAATCATGGTGCCTGGCCCACATCAGACAAATCCACCGATAATATTGTTGCACTATATTCAAATTAGCATGACATGAATGATACACATTAATTTTCACACTTTGGCAGTATTAGCATTGGCTCAAGCTTATTTTAAGTGTGTTCTTAATTAAATGATTGAAAAATTAGTCCAACATTTTACTCCAATAAAGATCAATAGATTTGATTAAGACGATCTTAAATACTTCAAGGTCACTACATTCAGTTTGTTGTCCTTTGATAATAAAATTTTTGCAGCTACACTTAATTTTATAACAATTTCATTATTTATGTTAGAGTTGTGAATATTAACTTTAAATGATATTAGTGCATTGCAAACACTTTAACTTCATTAAACAAATTATTTTTCTCTTTCTGAACTAGAGTACTTTGTAATTGCAGGAATGAATGTATTTTTTTTCATTGTTCTAAGAACAGCAAAAGCATACGCGGATAACAATTTTGTTTCCATTTAGAGGTGCAAATAGTTAAAATATGTGGATAGACGATTTCGCTCTACATATAATGATTACTTAAAAACTGTAAAATAACAAATACGTATGAAACTACGAGTGATAATTCACACGGGTAACTCCTCGTGCAGTCACGATAATACCCCGTCCACTAAAATACCCCGACCGCAAAATGATCCCCATCACAAAAGTTTTGCACTCGGGAACACGAGATTCACTCATGCAAGATGGTACTCCCACTGCTACAGGAAAACATTATATTAACACACTTAGCTTCTTTTCCCTTATTTTCGATTATATACTTCTACAAGCAATGTGAAATTTAATGCGTTGCAGCAAATGAAATTTTTTCTTTATTCTAATATTTAAGCTCTAGTAATTTGTGGACACACTATAAACGGCTATGGACGACAACAACACTCAAGCCTTTATCCCACCATAATGGGGTCGGCTATATGGATCAATTGTCGCCATTGCGCCCTTATCTTTAATCAAAGTCTCAGTAATGCCTAAGTACATCATGCATTTCCTTATAGTTTCATTCCAAGTCTTTTTGGGTCTACCCCTCCCCCGTTTAACATGTCTAATGACTAAACTCTCACAACTCCAAATAGGTGCCTCTAATGGTCTCCTATGTACATGTCTGAGCCATTTTAAACAAGCTTCTCACATCTTCTCTATAATTGGCGCCACTCTTGTCTTATCCCTGATACATTCATTCCTAATTTTATTCAGTCTCGTGTGACCACACATCCACCTAAGCATTCTCATCTCCGCAACTCCCATTTTTTGCTCATGTACGCCATTCACGGCCCAACACTCATAACCGTAGAGCATTGCTGGCCTAATTGCAGTACGGTAAAAATTGCCTTTAAGTTTTAATGGTACTTTATGATCACATAAGATCCTAGACGCACCTCTTCACTTCAACCAACCTGCTTTGATTCTATGTATCACATCTTTATCTACACCTCCATCTTTTTGAATTATCGATCCTAGATATTTAAAGCACTCACTACCGGAAATATCTTGGTCACCCAATTTAATGACGGAGTCATCTGACCTTCTTGCACTACTAAATTTAAGCTATGGACACACCAATAAAATTATATAATGCAATGAAAAACTTTATTTTCTTTTATTCCACCTGACGGCTAAGTACAGCCACACCCGATCGATCTTCCTTGTTGAAACCCGGATACCGGTTCAACGAGTTCGGACCAAGGGTACTGGTAGCTTATGTTATTTTTCCCGAAGTCAGGTTCCCAAGGCTAATGACTTAGAGCTCAAAGCCTTGCTCACAAAAGGTGGTTGAAGTAGAAAAAAAGAACTAGACCCGCGATCTGCAGCGAGGAGGTCCCATCACACACCCGGAAGTTAAGAGGTAACTTCCACTCCCAAAGCCAAAGTTGAGCCTGACACCTTGGAAAGCACGGAACGCAAAGACAGGGAGATTTTAGGCGTAGAGGGGGAGTCTGAAACCTGCCTTTCTGTGGTGCCATGGGGTCTATTTATAGGTTTTCCAAATTGGCCTGTAAACAATGGCCTCCGCCTTTCTGAAAATACTAATTGCAGTCCAAAATGGTCTGCAAACAACCACACCCGCCTTTTTGGATCTTACTAAAGGCAGGCTGAGGTGGATCCTTTGACTTACCATCACGCCCGGAATGGGGCAAGTACGGGATAGGTAGTCGTACTCTCCCTGTTCGTTAATGGGCGAGTACCCACTTAGATAGGGGACTCGCCTTCTTACCCTGCTGGGGCGAGTTCGGCTAACCCAGGCCCGACTCGTCCCCCTGCTCATATCCAACTCACCTACTCAACAAATACGGGTTGTACATTCATGTTTCACGCGCCCTCTAGGGTTTCGAATCGCCTGCGTCCTCCCTCCCTCCGACGACATGCGACTCCAGGCTTCGACGGTGAGTCTGTGCCGAGCTTCCTTCCTTCTTGGCACACCCTCTAGGTTTCAAATCGCTTGCGTCCTTCCTCCCTCTGGTGACTAGCGACTCCAGATTTTGACGGTGAGTCTGGGCCGAGTTTCCTTCCTCCTGCCAGGATAGAGGAGAGAGCCCAGGGGAGGGCGAAGAAAGGAGGAGAGACTATGCGCTTAAGTTTGATCCATGACAGGTAAGTGATGCTTTGAGGTTTTGGTTGCAATACTTAGTTTTGATGGGTTGTTGATGGTAGTGTGGGAGGACAAGCTTAAGTTTTCTTCTTCTTCTTCTCATATTTTTGCTTATAATTTCCAATGTTTCTATTACGCGCATGATTAATTTGTTGGGAGTTCATGGGGAATCTGTTTGGTACTTTGCTTGGGGTGTCAGAGTTATATTTGAGGAAGTGTTTTAGAGATAGAACTATAATGTTGGCATGTTTTTTGTAAAAGTACATTATTTTTGAAATTTGTGATGAAATGTACCTGGAATTTGTGAAGTGTTCTGGCGATGATAAACTATATTGTAGGTATGTTTTTAAAAGTATATTAAAATTTGAAATTTTTCATGAAATGTAGCTGAAATTTGTGATGAAATGCGGCTGAAATTTGACAAGTGTTTTGGAGATGAAGAACTATAATGTTGATATGTCTTGTGTAAGCATATTACATTTGAAATTTTTAGGAAATGTAGCTGACATTTGTGTTGAAATGTAGTTGAAAATTTTGATTTTAATAGCTCTAGTCTTAGGTGCAACTGTTAGAAAATTTAGGCGTGTCGCTACGAAAATTGTATTATCGAAAAATTTATGATAATTACAAAACACTAAATATAGCGACGAATGCAGATGCAGGATCATCTTATTCAAACTCTATCAACCTCTACTGGAGTGTAAATGTGCAATTAATAAATAAATCAAGAACACACAATAAAATATAGCACGAATGAACGATATACTACTGCAATGCGGATATTAATGTATACCATTCTTTGAGTCCAGTTCGTGCTTCATCATGACGGTGATACCCAAAAGCTTGGATGTGTTTCTCCTTGTGAAAACCACAACGTTAGTGGATCACGTTAACATACAAGAGAATCTAAAGGTTTGATCTCTACAACAAAAGAGAGTTAGCACAAACATATATATATGAAATTTGTCAGATCTTACAATAATATATGAGGTCTAACAATTAGGTTGAATATGAAAAACATAATCAGTCGCATATATGCAGGTATGTATGAACAGTCTCATCAATTTACATGAATGAAAAAAAAATTTATTTGCTTAATAAAGAAAGAGGTGGGCCCGGTTAACATACAAGAAAGAGGTGGGCCCGGTTTTAAATGATGGTATTTATTTGCGCAGCTACAGCAAGCAGCGATACTCTCATAAAAAAATTTCTCCTCAATTGGAGTTACCAAATTGGATGTAATCAATTCCAATACATCTCCTAAATAAATGAAATGTGAAACCCCCATGAAATCAATTTGGATTCACGGTTATGCCAAATTTCGTGTCAAGGGTGAGACCGAGTTCGCGACATGAAATTACGAGATGATCTGACCCACCTATCACAGGCTTCGACCGTTCACGCAACTGAATTAACGAGCACTCGTAGGAGTCCGAATAGACTCTAATTTTCGCATACGACTATATCTGGACGTCTCGATGAGTTGAGTCCACTGAATGAAAAATTTTCAATATTCTCCCGCCCATACCCCCAATGATTGGGGACTATATGGGTTCTGTTGTTGTTGTTGTTGTTGTATTCTCCCACTTGGACTTATATTCATCGTAGTTTATGACGTTTTGTATAAAATCTTCACTAAACTTAAGGGTACCATTAGTGAACGCGATATTATGAGTCTACTCTCACATCAATCGGGTCCAACCAAATCCTTCACTTCGAATCATGGAGGCAACCGCATCATTGAGCGACACAGCACCTTCCATGGTCACAGTAGCTTACAGATTCAATCGACATGGCCAAAATGCGGTTATTATATAGAACAACATAATGAAATGTGTGGGCACAGTTGTTCTATTTTGATGGTCAACCGATTTCTCTAATAAATGCACTAAACCATGCTACGAGAAATCCTTAAGTGTTTGAAGGAACATGTATGTCATTATCTTAAGATTTTAATTAATGTGTCAAATAGACATATCAAGACTTTATGAAATAAAATAAAGTGACCAAATCATTATGCTCAGACTGACACTCGTCTGAGTCTTTTACATGAAGTGTGATATATCACAAATTTTATGAATATCGAAACTCAATGATATTCAATGTGAATATTCACTTAATGTTTGATCTCAAACTATTATTCATGAATTTAAATAAAGTGCAAAACTAAATAACAGATGAATGAATTGAAGCTTTATGTAGCCTCCCACTAATCTAGTATATCAACTGACTGCATAAGTCTCATATTGTAGGCATGCTTTAGAAATATATTGGGACGAAGTCCTTTGTGAGGGGACCAGCTACCATGTCATCTGTTCATACATGCTCCACTATAATGTTACCTTTCTTAACCAACTCTTTAACGGTTAAGAACTTAATCTTCATGTGTTTGGACCATGTGATATTTTTATTGTTCATCGAGAACATAGCTGCAGAAATATTATCTGTAAGACCTCCCCTCCCCAAACTGAACCTGGTTCAGGGAGGGGGGATCTTACTGTCGAAGGATGACCACTTAGTGCTTTCCGGGTGGCAACGTCCCACCCTTTTCAAGCACCGAGCGGTCTCCTTGCCAGGCACAAGAATCATAACATCACATCAGAACGCATAGCGGAAGCAATCGAAAGACATAAAAACAAGCACACAGCTTATATTCATATATTGGAACAGGGCCGAAGCCTAATGTTTACAACTACTGTCTCGGGGGCTACATCGACGAAACAAAAGATCCTAGTCTAGTCCTATAATCTAGGACTCACGTCGCGGAAGATAGGGGGCGAGGCTGGGGTAATCGAACGGGCCATCTCCAAGGCTGGCATATCATCTTGTAGTGCGGGGGCTCCTCGCTGTCCCATCTCCTGTGATTGGTTATAAGAAATAACTGTTAGTCACAGAGCTAAGTAGAAAATACATCCCCTCCCCGGATCCATATCCAGGGGGCGGCTAAAGGACATAATTAAAATAGCCGAAGCAAGGAAGAGGGTTAGCAGCAGGTACATATATATATATATAGATAGGGCCTTCCGCCCTAATATCTGTAATCGCGTCGTATGGTAAATACGCAACACTATTCCGCGCATACGCACACCCAGGTATTCAAACCTGTACGCACACAAAAAGACCCTGCGTCGACACAGTTTAGACCGCTTTTCTTCAAGCAGGGGAGCTAACCCCGCGGGCCTCACCGAGGTGGCCGTCGGTGACAGTGGCCAGTCTTGCCACTTCTGAATGTAGTCGTACCGTATCACTCAGGCCCTCCTGTACAACTTGGTGTACCAATTGGATGTGAGCGACATCCGGCGAACCAATTTGTAGGCCGACCAGCGGAGGTAAAACTGCAGGATCGGAGCGGTGATAACCTGCTGTGCCCATCTCCCTGTCGCCATGAGTCGTCAACCCACCCGCACCGGTACGAACGGTCTGCGAGCGTGACCAACCCGCCACTTTCAATCAATCTTCAAGCTTAGTGCAAGTGCTTTAAAACTTGACGCGGCATTCTTACTCGACCGGTCATGCAACCTTGGACCGGGAGGCTGGGCAGTATGAGGGCTCCTTATTTGGGGCTAACTTAGGAGGAGAAACTCAACTCCGTGTTTTCCCCCAACTAAGGCCTCGCAGGAGGGAGGACAAGCACCGCTTACCAGCGTAAGGCTGCAGTTAGTATCAAAATATGCAGTAGCAAAATAGGCCGAAAGCAGAGGCCATAATATTAAGCAAGAAATTAGGCCGAAAGCAGAGACCATAATATGCAGAAAATTAGGCCGAAAGCAGAGGCCATGATATGCAGAAAATTAGGCCGAAAGCAGAGGCCATAATGATAAGCAGAAAAGTAGGCCGAAAGCAGAGGCCATAATGACAGGACCAGTGCGAGACTGGATTTAAATGAAAGTACAGAATGTAAATGCGGGGGACCAGTGCGAGACTGGATTTAAACGAAAGTACAGAATGTAAATGCGGGGGACCAGTGCGAGACTGGATTTAAACGAAAGTACAGAATGTAAATGCGGGGGACCAGTGCGAGACTGGATTTAAACGAAAGTACAGAATGTAAATGCGGGGGACCAGTGCGAGACTGGATTTAAACGAAAGTACAGAATGTAAATGCGGGGGACCAGTGCGAGACTGGATTTAAACGAAAGTACAGAAAGCAGTAAGCATATAAAAGGGTTAGTAGTCCAATCATTCCATAAGAGGAGGCTTCATTTGTCGACTCCGTTCGTAGGAGGAGATCCTGCTCTTCTCCCCGTTCATAGAGGTTCTACTCCATTTCTGGAGTTTATTTATGTTTCATAAGGTTTATGTACTTATTCTTTTGTCGCGAGCTCGCCCATTTTATTATTGCCGCGGCGGTATCGAGTTCCAGCACCGCGCCGCGATTTTATTTTGATTTTTGCGTTAATATTACGAACTTAATCGATTCTTTAGATCGATACGCGTAATCTATATTGAGCGTTTAAAAATATGCGCCGAGGGGACGCCGATTCATTTTGATGAATTTCGCTCTTTTTCGGGCGTTTATTTTTGCTTGTAAGAGCTTTTGGAGGACCAAAATAAGAGGTCACACCTCCCAACTTTAATAGTAGTTGTAAAATACCTTTACTTAGAACCCTTAATTTTTGGTGATTTTTGCGAACTTATTTGGGCGTTTATTTTCTCCAAATAAACTTTATAAAGGGTTTTAAAAATATTAAATCTTTTCCTAAAATTCCCCAAAAATTACTGTAGGTGCCCCTTGGAGTGGGGCACATTTTCTATTTAGAAAGTTTTCCCTGAAAACGCCCCATTTGCTCTTAAAAAAATAAAGCAGGGGATGGGCTGTTTTGGGGTGCAAATAGAGAAAGGGAGGAGGCGCAGGGGTCTTGCACCCTGCGCCCTCCTGCGGCCCCCGCAGCGGATCCTCTGTGGGGGCACATATGCTGAGTCGGGGGGAAGGCGGGAGTTAAGGTGGCGGGAGCCGCACGATTTCCTGGGAGGAAATCGTGCGGCTCCCGATTTAACATCGGGAGGCGGCCGCTGCCGCCGCCGGGCAGCGGCCGGCTGGGGCTGGCGCCGCCCCCGGTCGGCGCGCCGGGGGCCGGCGACTCCCCCGGTGGTGGTCCGGCGGCCTGGCGCCGCCGGCCACCGCCGGAATTAGAGCAGAGAGGGGGGGGGGGGGGGGGCGGGAGGCGGAGACCTGCATGCACCATGCATGCCGCCGCGTCGCCGCCCCTATGGGGAGAGGGGCTGGTGCCGCCCCCGGTCGGTGCGCCGGGGGTCGGCAACCACTCCGGTGGTGGTCCGGCGGCCTGGCGCCGCCGGACCCCACCGGAAGTTAGGACAGGAGGCGGCGGGGAGGCGCGGCCCAGCTTGCATGGGCCATGCAAGCTGGCCGCGCCGCTGCCTCCTCGGGGAGGGCCCTCCCAGCCCCCCTGGTCGGGGCGCCGGGGAGGGGGCATACCTCCGGCGGGGGTCCGGCGGCTTGGCGCCGCCGGCCGCCGCCGGGGGAGGGGTTTCAACCCTTATAGGAAAAGAAGAGGGGGAGGCCACGGGTGCCGCCGGGGCTGCGTCCTCCGGTAGCCCGGCCGCCTCCCCTGCGCCGGCGTCGAGGCCCCTGGGAGGGGGCCTACCTCCCCCAGCGCCACCACCGGCGCTGGGGGAGAGGACTTTCACAGCCAACTTCCTCCCCGAGCCTTGAAAGGCTCGGGGCGGCGGCCGACGGCGCTCCGGCGACGGGGAGAGGGGTGGCCTTCTCCGGGAGGTAGGAAGGAGGAGGGGGAGAGTTCTACCTGGGTATGGGGGGCTCGGGTGTTGGAGGTGCGGCCGGCCATGAGGGAGGAGGGAGGTGGAGGCAGCTTGGGCTGGCTGGGCTTGCTCCGGCAGGGTGGAGGAGGAGGAGGGGGTGGCTGAGAGGAGGGGGGGTTTGTACTAAGGAAGGGGGCTGAGCCCCTCCTTATATAGGGAAGGGGGAGACCTCCCCCCTGTCACAACCCGCATTTTCTCAGGAATTAAGAATAGCAGAGGAAGAGAAAATACGCGTCATGATGCCACGTCATGCAGGAGACAACTGCAGACGCTCAGGCGGGATCCTATTACTTGATAATTGAAAACATGATTGCATGATAATCATTATTTAAAATCATTTATTAGGGTTTAGAGTAAGAACTGTGTCTCTCAGTTCGTGGATCAACTAGTCCACAGAGAAAATTTTGTATGTAACTGCAGCGGAAAACACTTGATTTAGTTCATTTAAGGTCCTGTATGCACGTGAAGGCAGGACATAAAGTAGATGATATGCACTTAACTAGGCGTAGTATAAGTATAGAAAATATATTTATGTGACTTTAAAACTAAGGGTTTTAGTTAAAAATGATGAGATGAAGATGAATGAAAAGCCATTTTATCACGATAATGCACCTAGTCATAAATCATTCCCAGAGAGTAAGGTATCAGATCTAAAAAACAGTGGCATAAACTGGTAAGTAAACTATAAAGTGTCAAAGAGGCACAATGGGCGTCAACAAGCTGACACTAACCCATTGGCCCAAACTAGCATGTCTGAACACAAGGAGAAGCAAACAACAACAACTACTACTACCTCGTAGCAGCGGGGTAAACAACAGCTAAAAACTCCCGAAGACTTCGGCTACTCCACTAACCGCTATGGCTCTGAACCTGAGGCATTCAATAAACAAGAACGCCTCAGCAAGGGAATTGCAAGTGGCAAGAAATAAGGAAAAGACAAGCAATAAAGGCATACGGGTACCAACCCAAGCCTGATTCACTGAAAAAGAAGCTCTGAAACAAGGAGCTAAGCAAAGCACCAAGTGCAACCAAATATCATAAGTAGGAGCAAGTATAAATTAATTATCTTGTAAATTTATCATACATGAGACTGATCAGCTCAAATAAACGGGTGCGGTTTTTTACCTCCGCAACCCAAGCCCAACCCAGGTGGGGGTACTTCTAGACCCAACCACCCAAACACGGCCCACAGGAACACAGGCGACGCCTGCTGATCACGTCCTTGAAATGGCCACCGTGCAAAGCTAAAGGCATATATTCATTTTAATTAAATCATTAAGACACGGGACGAAGCCCGAGAAACAATCAACAGGGATACCCTAAGAGATAGGGTCAAAGCAAGGCACATTACCGATCAAGATGAATCAAAAGTGAAACCAAAGATTTGCAAGATCACAGCAGGTTTAGAATCTTGATAGGAGGTGAACACGATCAAAGACGCAATGCAGTTATTAGCAACATCACCGCATACTGCTAACATCACAAATACTAAGAAGAAACACCCTAAGGATAGGGTCACCATGAGATAACTGCTGATCATGACGAATCATAAGGGTAAACTCAAACATTATCAGACCACTACGAGTAAAAGAATTCAAGCAAAAAGGGATTCAAGATCAGGAGCACCGAAGGGATACTGGCAACATCCTTGTGCGCTAGAGAGGACACAAGATTTAAACATGAGAATCACAACGAAATCACATGCGCTCCTGGCGGGGTTCCAAGGGGCCGCGCCCTGGCGGTGGTCTCGCTGACCGATCAGCGAGCGGGGTCAAGGGGCAGAGCCCTTGCGGGGTGCGGGGCAGAGCCCCATCCAAATTTTTGAAATCCCACCACCGGGAACAATGCAAAAATCACATCAAATTGAGGACTTCCCGAGAACTACAAAGTACTTCTCGGGAGATAGAAGGTTAAATTTTCGAGTAATAGGCAAACTCTCGAGACATGAAAGGGATCTCTCGAGATATGAAGGGGAAATCTCGAGACATCAGAGGGGATCTCTCGAGACAGGATGCGGTTCAGGCTTATTTCTCGAAAGACGAAGGCAAGGTTCAAGTTGATATCTCGAGACATAGGAGGTTAATTTCTCGAGACAAGGGAAATCTCTCGAGAGATGAAAATTGATTTCTCGAGACAAAGCAAGGGATTTCTCGAGACATGGAAAGGATTCCTCGAGACATGGAAAGGATTTCTCGAGACATGGAAAGGATTTGTCGAGACATGGAAAGGATTTCTCGAGACATGGAAAGGATTTCTCGAGACATGGAAAGGATTTCTCGAGACATGGAAAGGATTTCTCGAGACAAGACAGGCAATTTCTCGAGTAAGCTGGAATCGGCAAGAAAAATGGAATTCATTCAGCTCACGGTTTTCTCCAAGGAAAAACTAGATACTAGGGTAAGATTGAAGAGAAGAAAAATCAAGGGGAGGTTCTAGATCATAAGTTACTACACCAAACACACAAAACTCTTGCTAATCAGCATGACAAGAGCTCAAAACGAGCAAACCAATCGTCAAACGAATCAAGAGAGAAAGAGGAAGAAACCACTTGCCTTAACCTTGCAAAACTCGCCTAACTCCGCTCCGACTACCAAGGTAACTCCCGAGCACGAGGACCTGGAGCGCTAAGGACCGAAAGGAAGAGTTAGGTCATTTCCATAACTCCAAAACTTCCACGAAGAAGAACCAGCTTACCACTAAGACGAAGGTCTCGCCGAGAGCTTTCCAAATCTTCAAACCAAACTCGATTCCGACCACTACAGCTCTAGAAATCGCCGGTTGAAGGCTCCACGAAGCTCCGCTCTCGCCCTAACCCTCGGCGGCTGATTTTGATCGAGGAAGGAGATGAATAGGGAAGGGAAGGATTTTAGGCTTATATATAAACCTAATTTATTATTTAAATAATTAATTAATCCTCCAAATTACTTAAAACTGCGAGGGCGACCAAAACACCTCGGATTTCTACAAATTCGCACCCTAACTAAAACACGGCGCTACGAATCCAACGGCGAAGTCAGAATTCAATTCCGACAAGCCAAACCCCGGATAAAGCCTCCTGAAGCTAAAATCTCGCTGATTACTCCAAACCTTCACTTTAACTCAAAACGACGCGAAATCTCGCACGCTCGATCTGAATCACGAGCTCCAACTAAGCTAAGGCTCGAAACACTACCAAAAGAGCTGACGTAACGCCCTTACGCCAAAATTACGTCACAACGGGTACGTAAAATATTGACGAAAATCAGGGGCGTTACACCCCCCCCCCCCCCCCCCTCTCCTCCTTTCCCCACGTGGGGTTAAAGGAGGTTGATTGGGGGGATATTTTCTCCCCCTCCCCTCCCTTCCCTCTCTCCTGCCCCTTTTCCCCAATAGGTGGCTGCCTATTCATGGGCAGCCCCCTCCTTTGGGGAGGGGCTTCTCTCTCCTCCCCCACCCCCTTTTCTTTTCATTTTCCACTAATTTCCAGCTGGGGTGGGGGAGTTTGCCCGAGGTCAACCTGGACGGGGTCTTCCATGGTTCGGGGTCCATTATGATTTGTCGGGCCTGATGCCGGGTTCGTGCGCTTTATATTTCATGCATTGCACTGGTCGTGGTCTGCATAGCCCTAAAATGGGCGTACTCTCCATACGACCTTGAATCGAAAGCGCAACG
>JAWHQI010001173.1:0-107077 GCA_033032865.1 Dactylorhiza incarnata
TCCGGCTTGCGATTCTTTAATAGTCTTGGATGCTTCTTTGAGATGGCATCAAGCTGTTCAGTTGAATAATCGACTGAAGCACCAGCTCTCTTAAAGAACTTTACCATCTCCTCCCTTAAAGCAGACATCTGATGATTGACTTCAAATCTAACCAACTTCATTTGAAAATCCACTTCCTTTTTCATTTTATCATATTTTCCTCAATATATTGTTCTAACATTCTCCTTTGAATATTAAGTAACACCTCCAGCTGAGGTAGAACAGGACTAAGGTCCACATGGATTTCCCTTTCATGTCAACACCTTTGCTACTTTCTTCCCTGAGAAAAGAATCATTTCTTTGGCTCATATGAGAGCTAGAGGATTCTATCTTAATAACTTTCTCAGCAGATTTCTTTGTTGCTTCAGGCTCTGCTTCCACCTCCATTGCCTCAATGATAGAATTTACTTTATCAGGGATCTCAGCTGAGACTCCCCTCAATTTCTGCGATGATCGAATCAATTTTATCCTGAGCAGGAATCTCATCCTGAGACTCCCCCTCAATTGCTGCTTTGCTTAGTTCGGAATCGTGCTGAACAAGAATCTCATCTTGAGTCTCTTTTTCATTTGCCACAACCCCTTCAGATCTAGCTGGGGATATATGAAGACTTCCTCTTTCTTCTTCCCCTTTTCATTGGCATCCTTAGAAGTATCAGGAGAACTATCCCTTGCATTGTTCTTTTCTACATCTTCAGATGTTGTAAGATTTGGATCATGAATTGGAGAAGATGTAGATTTTCTCTTGGAGGAGGATGTACTAGAAGAACTTGAAGAAACCTTAGTCTTCTTTTGCTTCTTTGCTTTCTTCTGCTTGGAGAAGAATCTGCTGGAGGAGGGTTAGATAAGATTCTGTCTCATCTCTCTATCATTCTCATATCCATTTTCTTCATATGATTTATCTTTGATCCAAGTTTATTATTCAAAATGTCAGGGGACACTTTTACTAAATACAGAGACAGTATCCTGCCCATGTTGGGTACCTGGATACACTCAACTTCTGTCAAACACAACTCTTCCCCAATCATTCTTAGAGAATGAATGATCCTTGTCAGAAGAATAAACATTTTTCTGGATATTTTGTCATGCGATCCAGTCTTGCATAACAATCCCTTTCTATCACATCTGTTATCAGTTTGCCTTCGGATTCATTCCTTTTCTTAGAATACTTCCAGGGATTCTCTTGACGTGTCAATTCTGCACCAGATTTGTGCTAGTCTAATCTGCTCAGAGGAACCTCTTCCTCTTCTTCGTCCATTTTTAACCTAGGCAGTTTCAGTGCCTTAGCGAGTCTAGATGGAGTTATTGTTGAAATTGTTGAAGTGGAAGTGAAGGGGGCTGTTGGACCTGGGCGGTCAGGAGGAGGTCGGGCGGTCTGGTGTGACCGCACGACCTGGCGGTCTGCATCCGCGGTCTGGCTGATCTTAGCCTAGCTGCGGTCTCCCGGGTTGACCGCTGGTCTTGTCCAAAGTCTGCTGAAGGAGCCGCGCGATCTGTGCGTGACCGCGTGGCGTGCTGTCCTCTTCAAGGCTGTGGCGGTCTGGTGTGACCGCACAGTTTGATCCAGGTTCTCTCCGGAATGCGGTCTGGTAGCTGACCGGGTTTTTTGGGGTATTTGCGGACTAAGGGTCTTAGTCGCACGGTCTCAGTTCGCGGTCTCAGGAGGAGACTGGTATGCGAGCTGGTTGCTGTTCGCGGTCTCAGAAGGAGATCGGCATGCGGACAGGAAGTTCGCGGTCTGATGGCGAACTGACTGTGTTCGCGGTCTCGTGCGAACACAGGTGGTGAATAGCTTCGGGCGGTCTGGCGAGCTCTTTGTGGAGTCGCGGTTTGCTGTGAGAGTGGCGGTCTCTCATGGCGACATTGAAGATGGCGGGTTCACCAAAAATGAAGCAGAAGTAATGTTGCTGATCGTGCGGTGTGACCAGTCAGGTCGCCGCGGTCTGGGGGGTGGTGATCCTATCTCATAGAGTGGTGACTGGATCAGGTCCCACGCCTATAAATAGGAGGCCACTGTAGCAGCAATCAAGACACACCAAGCGTAAGCTAAACCGTTCTCTTTCCTGCGGTCTGTGTTTATGTGACCGGGCGGTCTCCTGATTGAACTTCTGTTGTGCAGCTTCTGCGGATAGTGGTGGGCAGCAGCGATCACCTCTTCCTCTGAAAGTGATCGGGCGGTCTGCGGCTTGGAGTTGTGGTGCTGGAGTTTGGGAGAATCAGGCGGTCTGGAGAAGTAAGCGGCTGGAGCAGGTGGTGTTCTGTGATCGTCCGAGTAGCAGCGGTCTGGCAGCTATCGAGATCGCAGTGAGGTCGCGCGGTCTAGGCGGTCTCAAGTTGTCTTCAACATTGTATCTTTCCTTTGTGTTTGTGTTGACGAAATCATGTCTCGTCAAGCATGCCTCGCCTTGTAATTTTTTGAAGTACTTGCTATCAATAAAGATCAGTTGTTTGCCTTCATTCGTTTCTGGTTGTTTTGGTTTTTTATCTCTAAGTTGACTAGCTCCTGCTTGCTCCATAAAGATTCGAAAAATTTCACATGGTATCAGATGGAGGTTGGGAGTGGTTAAGCAGTGAGTAACTTAGAGTAGCCATCGCCTTTGTGAAGAAGGAACCAGTGGAAAGAACAATGGAAGGCGGATTTGCAAAGGGTCTTGGGATTGAGGTGCTACATCGACTAACTTCAAGAAGTGGAAGTCGTGTATGCAAAGCTATCTTGTCGGTGAGGATCTTTGGGAAGTGGTTGGAGAGATCAGACGCAAGAAAATTGTCCCTGCAGGGGATAATGGAGCTGAGGTGAGAACTTGGAGGAGGACGAATGCGAAGGCAGAGTTCACTCTGAAGAGGGCAATCTCACCTGACCTATTTGATCAACATCTTGGGTGTGGATCAGCTGCGGAGATCTGGAGAGCCCTGGGATGGGCTGTTTAACAAGGAAGAATGTAGCAAGGCTACAGTTCTTGGAGAATGAGCTGGCAAGGTCGGCTCAGTTTTGATCTTTCTATCTCCACTTTCTTTCTGAAGCTGAAGAACTTGTGCGCTGAAAACTCAGCATTGGATCCGGATGAGCCTATCTCTGAGGCGAAACTGAAGAGGCACATCATCCGCGGCTTGCGGAAGGAATACGTTGCCTTCGTGACGTCGGTGCAGGGATGGGAAAATCAGCCGTCTCTGTTGGAGCTGGAGAACTTGCTTGCATCACAAGAAAGTTTGGCAAGACAGATGGCGTGGGTGTCGGTGGCTGGGGGAGATGACGAAGTTCTCTTCTCGGGGAAGAAGAAGAAGTGGGACAAGAAGAAGAAGATCGCTGGAGGTGGCTATGGGCCTTCAACTTCTGGGCAGCAGGAAAGGGGTATGCTCCCAAGGCTGACGGGAAGAGAAGGGAGAAGGTCCGAAGTGCTACAAGTGTGGCAAGTTTGGCCATATCAGGAAGGATTGCAAGGTGGTCACCCAAGCTGGGCATGCTGCGGAGAAGGAGGAAGCTGAGGCCAGGAACATTCAAGGAGGTTGGGGAGGAGCCTTTTCGGCTTCTGTTGGAGCTTCTGCTCCTATCAACTATCTGGAGGATTGGATCGTGGACTCAGGGTGTGGTCATCACCTCACTGGAGACGGGACCAAGCTTTCTTCTGCACAGCCATATACAGGTAACAATGCAATCATTACTGCTGATAATACTGTGCATCCAGTAGAGAAGGTTGGGGTTGTTTCCTTGGGCAGTGATAGAGGGCCACTTACTTTGAAGAGTGTCTATCACGTGCCCGGTATGAAGAAAAACCTCTTCTCCGTGACCAACGCTGTAGACGCTGGGTATCACGTTCTGTTCGGCCCAACAGAAGTGAAGTTTCTACGCAACGTTGAGGCCGTAAAGGCGGAAGTCGTCCATGTTGGGAGACGGGCAAAGGACTTGTTTGTTTTATCAACAAGTTCCTACGTCGACAAGATGAAGACGAATGATGGTGCCGTTATATGGCATGAGAGGTTGGGGCACGTAGGAATGGACAAGCTGAAAGCAATGGCGGTGAGAGGTCTGGTCAAGGGCCTGCCAAGTCTATCCTCCTACGGAGAGGTCATGTGTGCGAGGGATGTCAGTTCGGCAAGTCTCATCGACTACCATTTTGACAAGTCGCAGACAAGAAGTAGTGTGCCGTTGGAGTGCATCCACGGTGACTTGATGGGACCTACTGCTACCCCAAGCCTCGAGGCAGCAGATATATGCTGGTGTTAATCGATGATTACACCAGATATGTCTGGGATAATTTTCTGAAGGAGAAGGCGGAGGCATTTGCCAAGTTTGTGGAGTTCAGGAGCTCGTGGAAGGTCGGCTGAGACTGCGGGTGAAGAAGCTGAGGACTGACAACGGAGGGGAGTTCACCTCTAGTGAGTTCTCTAGTTTTCTGTAGGAAGGCGGGCATCCGGAGAGAGCTCACTTGTGCACATACTCCACAACAGAACGGAGTTGCAGAGCGGAAAGATCCGTCATCTGACGGAGACCTGCAAGTGTTGGCTGCATGCCAAGAGTATCCCAAAGTCCTTTTGGGTGGAGGGAATGTCTTGTGCCGCTTACGTCATCAACAGGATGCCTTTGAGCCCATCAACATGCTGGACCCCACATGAGATGATGTTCAAAGAGAAGCCAAGCGTGGCACACCTTCGGGTATTGGTTCCACCTGCTACGTGCATGTTCCAGATGCTCTTCGGACGAAGCTAGATGTCGAAAGCAAGGAAGCTAGTCTTGTGGGATACGATGAGAGGAAGAAAGGCTGGAAGTGCATGGACCCAGAGACGCGGAGATTTGTTGTATCTCGCGACGTCGTGTTCGATGAGGTGACATCGTACAAGGGGTCTTCTGATGTGGAGTTACCAGAGAGCAGGGTGGAGGTGCCGGAGAAAGCTGTGGAAAATCTTCAAGTGGTGCTACCTGTGTCGCCAGGTGGACCATCTCCTTCTAGTTCTGAGACGGAGGCTTCTGGTTCAGGGAGCAGGGGGAGCGATGCTCCTAGCACGTCTGGAAGAGGAGCTAGGGAAGAAGCAGCTGAAGATAATGCGGTTCAGGGGAAGGAGCTTAGGAGATCGAAGCGAGCAATCGTTGCCCCTGATCGCTATACAGGAGGAAACGCAGTGAGCTTTGTCTCATGTTTCTTCGCTGGTCCCTTGGATGAGAGGGAGTCGTCGAGCTTTGAGAAGGCCCAAGGTGTGAAGGAGTGGGATGTTGCAATGCAAGAAGAGATGGCAGCTCTTGAGAAGAATGAGACCTGGTCTCTTGTGCCCAAGCCCAAGGGCACTACTCCTGTAACATGCAAATGGGTCTACAAATTGAAGAAGAAAGCTGACAGCAGCATCGAGCGGTACAAGGCTCGTCTTGTAGATCGGGGGTTCTCGCAGCAATACGGTGAAGATTACGATGAGACATTTAGTCCGGTGGCAAAAATGACTTCAGTTCGGTTCATCATTGCCTTGGCAGCGTTCAGTGGATGGGAGATTTGGCAGCTCGACGTCAAGAACGCCTTCTTGTACGGCGAGATTGACAAGGACATCTTCATGGTCCAACCACCAGGTTTTGTGTCTGAAGATTTTCCGGAGCATGTCTGCAAGCTGAAGAAGGCCCTGTACGGGTTGAAGCAAGCGCCGAGGGCGTGGTACGGGAAGATCGCAGAATATCTCCTATTCTGTGGATTTGTTGCTTCAGACTCAGACTCAAGCTTGTTCGTCAAGAAGAGCGGGGAGCTTCAGGTCATCGTGTTGTTATACGTCGACGATATGATCGTGACGGGAACTCGAAGGAGGAGGTAGCGCAGCTTCGGGCCGAGCTGTCTATCAGGTTCGAGATGAAGGACTTGGGTGAGCTTCACCATTTCCTTGGACTTGAGGTGCAGAGGAAGGAAGGTGGAGTGCTGGTGACCCAAGCCGGATATGCGGAGCGGATCGTGGAGCGGTTCGGCATGAAGGAAGGGAAGTGCACTCCACACCTCTGGACAAGGCTATGAAGCTTCGAAAAGATGAGGGGAGGATTATGCAAGATCCGTTGGTGTTCCGAGCTCTAGTAGGGAGCTTGATTTATCTGACGATCATGAGGCCGGATATTGCATATGCAGTTGGCAGAGTGAGTCGATATATGGCGGAGCCACGGGTACCTCATCTGCTAGCGGCCAAGAACATTCTGAAGTATGTCAAGGCGACCTCGGACATGGGTCTCCTATACAGGAGGGATGCGGACTTTGAGGTGCACGGGTACATGGATGCTGACTACGGGGGAGATTCGGATGATCGGAAGTCGACGTCTGGATTCGTCTTCATGGCGGGCCCTACGGCTATATCATGGTGCAGCAAGAAGCAGGATTCCGTATCGGTCTCTACCACGGAAGCGGAATACAAGGCTTCGGCCTTGGCAGCTCAGGAAGCCATCTGGCTTAGGAGGTTGGTGGGAGACGTCCACAAAGAGGTTCGGGAGCCGACTCTGCTACGCGGTGACAACGAGAGTGCTCTCAAACTGGTAACCAATCCAGTTTGTCACGCGAGGACCAAGCATATCGAGATTGAGCATCACTTCATACGGGAGAAGGTGCTGGAGGGATCTCTTCGGTTGGGCATGTGCGGAGTACGGACAACGTGGCGGACATCTTCACAAAGGCACTGGCAAAGGGGCCGTTCACACGGCTAAGGAGCTACTTGGGCTGGTTTCCACTTCCCACTTCAAGGGGGAGTGTTGAAATTGTTGAAGTGGAAGTGAAGGGGGCTGTTGGACCTGGGCGGTCAGGAGGAGGTTGGGCGGTCTGGTGTGACCGCACGACCTGGCGGTCTGCAGCCGCGGTCTGGCTGATCTTAGCCTAGCTGCGGTCTCCCGGGTTGACCGCTGGTCTTGTCCAAAGTCTGCTGAAGGAGCCGCGCGATCTGTGCGTGACCGCGTGGCGTGCTGTCCTCTTCAAGGCTGTGGCGGTCTGGTGTGACCGCACAGTTTGATCCAGGTTCTCTCCGAAATGCGGTCTGGTAGCTGACCGGGTTTTCTGGGGGTATTTGCGGACTAAGGGTCTTAGTCGCGCAGTCTTAGTTCGCGGTCTCAGTAGGAGACTGGTATGCGAGCTGGTTGCTGTTCGCGGTCTCAGAAGGAGATCGGCATGCGGATAGGAGTTCGCGGTCTGATGGCGAACTGACTGTGTTCGCGGTCCTCGTGCGAACACAGGTGGTGAATAGCTTCGGGCGGTCTGACGAGCTCTTTGTGGAGTCGCGGTTTGCTGTGAGAGTGGCGGTCTCTCATGGCGACATTGAAGCTGGCGGGTTCACCAAAAATGAAGCAGAAGTAATGTTGCTGATCGCGCGGTGTGACCGGTCAGGTCGCGCGGTCTGGGGGGTGGTGATCCTATCTCATAGAGTGGTGACTGGATCAGGTCCCACGCCTATAAATAGGAGGCCACTGTAGCAGCAATCAAGACACACCAAGCGTAAGCTAAACCTTTCTCTTTCCTGCGGTCTGTGTTTATGTGACCGGGCGGTCTCCTGATTGAACTTCTGTTGTGCAGCTTCTGCGGATAGTGTGGGCAGCAGCGATCACCTCTTCCTCTGAAAGTGATCGGGCGGTCTGCGGCTTGGAGTTGTGGTGCTGGAGTTTGGGAGAATCAGGCGGTCTGGAGAAGTAAGCGGCTGGGAGCAGGTGGTGTTCTGTGATCGTCGAGTAGCAGCGGTCTGGCAGCTATCGAGATCGCAGTGAGGTCGCGCGGTCTGGGCGGTCTCAAGTTGTCTTCAACATTGTATCTTTCCTTTGTGTTTGTGTTGACAAAATCATGTCTCGTCAAGCATGCCTCGCCTTGTAATTTTTTGAAGTACTGCTATCAATAAAGATCAGTTGTTTGCCTTCATTCGTTTCTGGTTGTTTTGGTTTTTTATCTCTAAGTTGACTAGCTCCTGCTTGCTCCATAAAGATTCGAAAAATTTCACAGTTATCTTAATCTTCTTGTCATTCACACTAGTCTTAATCTTTGAATTTACGGAGTCAATTACTATGTTAGAATATAGCTCTAATACCTCTCGTTTCCAAATGAGAGTTGATTCAGACAATACGAACTACAGTCCTGCATTGTAGATTAACTCGATTGTTGATTTGATCTCCACAGAAGTTGATTGGAATCCATTTCGAACAAGCTCACTTCCTTCATAAAGATACTCACTGCTTTTAGGAGGCATTGTTTTTGATGATTGAGGAGAGAAGGAATTGATGAAGAGATTTTCTAGGGCAGCTAATTTCGAACTTAGAGAACTACAGCATATACGCTAACGAAGTGACTTCCTTATTTATAGGAGTTCTAATTCAAGAAGATGAGAAGTCGCGGGCTTGAACTTGTTTGACAAGATTGATCTAATGGTTCAATTTTACCCTGTCGAGACGGCCTAGCTATGTTCGCATAGGCGTTGAGATCGCTTGACGTCATGTATCTTCAGTCGACGCCATGTGTCTTCTTGACGCCAAATATCTTCTCGACGCTAAATAATTTCTCTTGACGCCAAGAATAGTCTGTCGACGCCAGAAGGCTTCTCCACTTACCTTATATGGCTTAATCAATATTTTCATTTATTTAATTTAAAATAACTTTAATCCATTTTTAACATACCTAATTCAATTTTAAAATTATTGAATTTGGTTTCATCCAAGGGTTTAGTAAATATGTCAGCAACTTGTTTGTCAGTGGGAACATATTCAATTGAGATGTCTCCATTTTCTACATGTTCTCTAATGAAATGATATCTTATTTCTATGTGTTTAGTTCTGCTATGAGATACATGATTGTTAGCTATAACAATAGCACTAGTTGAATCACAAAATAGAGGAGATTTACTTAGCTGAACTTTATAGTCTTGGAGTTGATGTTTAATCCATAGTAGCTGAGCACAGCAGTTTCCAGCTGAGATGTACTCAGATTTTGCTGTAGAAATAGCCACACTGGTCTGCTTCCTGCTACTCCAAGATATTAATCTTTTGCCAAGAAATTGACATGTACCAGATGTACTCTTTCTATCCTCCTTGCATCCTGCAAAGTCTGCAGCAAGTGTCTAGCATATAAATATATATATAATGATGTTTTCCAAGATAGACACACAAAGTGCATGGCATGTTTGTTAGTTTAACAGCATGCAATAAACATAACAGTGATTGCATATTGAATATCATATCCCAAAAACATTTCAGGCATATGCCTTATAATCATTCATATTTAATATCAGACATATAACTTGACAAATTATTCTTAACAATACATAAGTTCAATAGATAGATGATTTTTAAATATTGAAAGGCAAGACGGCTTTGCTGGAGCAGTCTTCCTTCTTCTTCTTTCGCTTATAGTAGTGGAGTGGCTTCGGTATTTTCTTTGGAGGAGGAGGAGGACCATGGGGAAAAGCCAATTTGTGATACTTCCTTGCCTCCAGCTCTTTCTGATGATGATTCCATTCTATTGAAGAGTATACTCTTCCATGGTCGACCTGAGGATGTCCGAATGCGATCCACGATTCTGTGATGATTTCCCTTGAACGGGGACTCCATCTACCGGCTTCGGGATCCTGTTCAATCTCACTCAGCCTTTTCTTCCGGTACTCCACACTAGATGTTCTTCTTCTCTTCTTAGATGAAGATGACTCATCCGAATTACCTCCATACGGATCAGAGTTGGAACTTGAAGAAGGTTCAGTGAGTGCATATTGACACGGGGTCACATGAAGTGCTTATTTAACTTGATTACTCACCCAAATTGCTTGGAGTGAGCAGGCGCCAATATTTTTATTACCAACCTCCTTGATCTCCTCTTTAACATTCTCCTCCATCTCCTGGATGTCTTCAGAAAAGGAGTGTTGCAGTCCGACTAATTGCTGTAGGGCTACATGATTTCCTGCATCCACGAAGTCTCTAACCTCCAACATACGGGCATTCAAGTTTGCTCATGGACATTGATCCTGTTCAGAATCAGTTCTGTGAAGTGGACATGTTGAGTATTGAAATTAAGGACTTCTTTCTTTATTGAATCTATCTCTGTTTTGGTCTCATTCTTGAATTCACTTATGATCTTCTGTATAGAATTCTCTATCTGTTCTTTCTGAGTAGCTAAAAGAGTTAAAATACAGTGGAGGAGAGGGTCATTCTGAGCTAAGGATTTTCCTGATCCGGGAATGTTGCCTTCCTTTTCCATGGGGGTGAGAAGATGAATCGACGGAGACAAAGAAGAGAATTGGAAGAGTCAATAGCTTGGACTATAGGTAGTCGTTCTATTTATAGTGCGGGAAGGTGAAGAGTCGCTCGATACCCGTGCATTTTTTGTATTTATCGACGAACTGACAGTAGTCGCATCAGGTGTCTCTAATGTATTGGATTACTAGCATTTTATTTAATTTAATATCTCTTCGTTATGACAGGTATTATGATGTTAAAATATTTTACAGAGACATGATTCCTTCGCTTGTCTGTTCCAGATAATTTTCGCTCCTTCCCAGAGGACTTCTTATTCCAGACATGTTCATGGAGCACCCACTGTCCAAGTACCAGATTGGAAGCTGATTGGTCTTTGGACAATCCTGCAAAAAGAATTACTTTTTCTTAGGAGCCCACACCAAGTTGGGTCCTAGAACCTTGTTAGTATGAGCTGGAACATTTAGTTGTTGAATAATCCTTGATGCTGTGAGATTTGCCATAGGTTTGAATACTGGTCTCCCAGAGTTGAATCTTGGAGCAGTTGGATTGAACCAACAGTCAAGAGCAAAATGTCCAATCCTACCACAGCACCAGCATTCATATCTATTATATCTCCTTGAAGGTCTTCTTACTTCTTTATGTTGACTCATATTTTGCTTAATTACCTTATTTGCAGGTGCTATGTAATTTGTTTTAGTGACTTTTACTGGTTTAGTTTTCTTACTATCAGTAATTTTTACTCCAGGTCTTAGTTCCTTTCTGTTGCATTTAGTATTTGCTTTTAATACAAATGAGTCATGATGAGTAAATACTTTTTCTTTGCATAGAGGTTTGGCATTATGGTTACTTGGTTGAATTTGATTATCCTTGCTATTAGAGCATTCACCCTTATAAAATTTAAACACACCTTTTTGATCATGCTTGTTTGTGATGGGCATGATTCTATTAAGCTTTAAAGGTTCTATAGATGCTTTGTCATTAATTTTGGGATTTTTATCTGCATCCCTTTCATATCCTATGCCACATCTGTATTGAGCAGAGAATGTGTCTATTATAGGAAGAATAGTTTGAGGTTGTGAGAACTTTGCCACAAGTTTCCTTTCTGCTAGGAGTTTTGCTTCAAGTTCTCTTATTAATTTTTCTTTGGTGCACAGAGTTTGTATGTGAATAATTGACATGACTTTTAATTTGCTAAGTTCTTTACTTGTCTGATTCAGCCTCTCAGCTGTCTCAGAGTTTTGAACATTGGTTTGCTTTAATTCAGATAATTCTTTTTGTAACCTTTTATTATTCTTTTTGCTCTTCTTAAGTGCTTTGAGAATTAATTGATATTTTTCAATAATTTCATCTATATGAAGTTTAGAGTGTGAGTCCTTTTCATCAGAGGAGAATGAATTTATTTCAGTTTCAGAATTAGAATCAGAAAGAGGAGTTTTATCAAGTACCTTTATATCAGTAGTTGTCTCCTGATTTTCTTGATCACTCAATGTCATGAGTCCTGCATTTTCTTCTTCATCCTCTTCACTATCAGACCTTGATAGTGGGGCTTTTATCATAGATCTATCATTTAGACTGTCTTCATTTTCATTGGCAGCCATCAGAGCTATGAGTGCCTCCTCACTATCTGAGTCTGATGACTGAGATTCACTATCACTAAGAGTGACCTTGCCCTTTTTGGCTATTAGACTCTTCTCATGTCTTTTGTCAGATTTGTACTTTCTTTCATCAGATTTCTTGTTGTTCTTTCTCTTTGAAGGACAATCAGCAATCATGTGTCCTGATTTCCTGCAACCAAAACACACAATTTCTTCTGAATTAATTTTATTGTGTTTAGAATTGTACCTGTCCTTCTTGGAGTCTTGTTTGAATCCTTCTGACAAATTTGAATGCTTCTTAGATTTGGATAGCTGAGAGGGTCTAGTTTTCCAGTGTTGTTTTCTCCTCAACATTCTTCTTAGTTGTTTGGTAAAGAGTGCCAATTCACCATCTGATATTTCAGAATCAGAATTACTGGTTTCTGATTCTTCTGATTCAGATGGAATCCTGGGAGATAATACCATTCTTTCTTTGCTTTTCTTTGAGCTTTCTGCTTTCAAAGCAATGGGGTTTTCCCTGCTATGTCCTTCCTCAGCTTTTCTGGTATTCAAATGAAGTTCATGGGACAAGAGTTTCCCATATAAATTCTGTGGCTGAATGATTCCCAGATTTCCCATTTCTCTGATTGCACAGATCTTGATATCCCATTCTTTGTTCAGTGATCTTGAGAATTTATCATTCAGCTCATAATCTGTGAAAGTTCTTCCATAAGTTTTTAGACCATTTACAATCTTGAAGAATTTTTCATAGCAGACTGCAATTGAATCTTTTTTGTCTTGTATGAAGGCTTCATATTGCTGATTGAGAAGTGACTTCCTGTCATCTCTGACTTCTTCAGTCCCTTCCATATAAACGATAAGAGATTCCCACATTTCTTTGGCAGTTTTATAATGGATTAAATTTTGGAAGGTTGAATCTTCAATAGCACTAACAATAATGTTCTGAGCTCTCTTATCCAAGGAGGCCAGAATCACTTCATCTTTGGTCATCTCTGAATAGGCTTTAGGAGTCTTTATATTTCCGCCTGTAAATGAAACTTTCATAGGAACAAAAGGTCCCTCCAGAACAGTTATGTAAATCCGAGGATCAGATGCTTCCATAAAAAGTCTGACCCTTTCTTTCCAAATTCTGAAGTTTTCCTTTCTGCAGATTGGAAGCTTCAAGGATGTAAATTCTTTGCTTCCCTCCGAATTAGCCATCACGACTTCAGAAATCTACCCTTAGAAGATCTTGTTCAGGTTGTTAAACCTTTTCTTGAACAACCTGCCTCTGATACCACTTGAAATACTTAATTTAAGGGTAGCTAATCACCTAGAGGGGGGGGGGGGGTGAATAGGTTATTTAAATTTATTGCAGTTCTTGAATATAACCTAGATAAATCTGATCAGAGCTTTAAGAAAAATAACACCACAGAAAAGAACACACAGATTTTTATAGTGGTTCCCCTTATCTTGGGTAATCCACTTTCCCCCTTCTACCCTTCTAGCAGTGTACTAGATAGGGTTTATAACTCCTCCAGATCTCAGACCACAAACAGGTCTTACAGCTCAGATCGCCAAAGGATCTTACAATCTCAGATCACACAGATCCTACCTCAGCCTTTATAACTAGGCTTACAACTCAGATTCACCCCTGAATCCTACAACTCAGATCACACCTGATCTTACAACTCAGATCCTTGACAGATCCTACACTCAGATCTGGCAACTCAGATCCTACAGAAATTTAGAAAGAAAGTAACAAATACTTAGACTCAGGTTTGCAATTGTTGAGCCTTCTTGATCTGCCTGAATGATCAGACAGAAACCTTCAACAGAACAGCAGCAGCAAATGATCTTCTTGATTCGACAGGCTGTGATGACTGTTCTTCTTCTTAGGAAGACAGATTCTTCCTTCTTGACCTTCTCCTTTCAGAAAAAGATATTAGCACCAGATTGCTGAATGAATTCTTCAAATCAGATTGGTTCTGAAAGGGAAGACGACTTCTCAGAAATCTTTCTCAAACTTTTACTCGAAAACGATAATGGCTTTTAAAACTTTTCTTCACTGCTTTAATACTTTGCTACATAACCCATAGGTCAAGCCTTCTATTTATAGCCCGCCATCTGCAATTACAGTTACGATCCTCCACGTCAGCATGACGTTATCTTTTCAACGGTCTTTATCAGAAACAAAAGCTCAGCCAGCTGTAGAATTCCTCAGTTCAGACTATCTGTATAAGAGGCGTTGAGCGCTTACTGTCTTTATCAACACTTTCTCAATTAGGCGTCAAGCAATATTTAAACACTCGACGCATACTCCTTAGACTGAAGCTCTCGGCTCCTCCTTCTCAGGCGTTGAGTAATCATCACTCAGTCGACGCCTTTTAACTCTGTCTCCATATCTCTACACTTCTGGATGACGCTGGGCTGATAAGAGTTAAGTCAACACTTCTCATTCCAAGGCGTCGAGCAATATAACTTGGCTCGACGCTTTCTAACTTGAACTCAGAACTTCTAGTTGGCGCTGAGCTGATAAGAGTTAAGTCAACACTTCTGGGTCATAGGCGTCGAGCGATGTATGATGTCTCAACGCTTCTGAACTTGAATAAATTCCATGAACATTTTGCCTGACCTGATTTCCTGCACATTGATTCTAGAGAGTATATCAAATACATTCTGAGATATATCTTTGACTTAGAAATGGACTTCTCCAAATCTAGGACATTGTGAGCAATGATCCCAACAGCTTGCTTAAGTTTTCGTGCACGAATGCGACTTAGGACAACCCTAGTTTGTGGTTTTAACTTGTTAATGTAATATTTGATAAAAAATATCAAACGAACTCTGAAAATAATGTAATTTGTAGGGTATGCTTATTTTAATATTTAAAGTATGTTAAGATTGTTATATTTTATTTTTGACCTCCACTATTTGGCACACACCAACTATAATCTCCACTTCTCTTCAAACCATGAATAACAAACTTTGGAGAATTACTATTTGCAAACTACTCAACCATTTGATATCAAATTTCGTGGAGATCTTCCTATGACCCCAACCATCATTTTTGAACCCCCCTCCTCCCTCAGAAGATGGCTCCGGCGACGAAGGTGATGGGAATTAGAATTTCGTCCATAAGCTCTCCTCCTCCCTCCATGGATGCTTTCTGGCACACTCAGCGGCTACAAATGGCTATGGTGAGTACCATTCAACCCCTAGGTCATAGATCTTAGGTTCCTAACCCATCGAGACTTCACCGGAGATGAGAAAGAGGCCTTCAACCAATTTATTTTCTGTTTTATGTGTTTTCGGGCCACTTTTGGAGTCAAAAGGCCGCCAAAAACACTAGTATGGGTCGTCAGACCAAGGGTGGGCCTCCGAAGGTGTCACGCCTGGCCACCACCCACTAAACGACAGTGAGAGACACTAAATAACCAGCTAAAAATAGCAGGTCTACATGTAAGAGGGAAGTAACCTCACCTGAGTGACCATAATGCTCACTAACACATGATCTCCGCCTCCCAAACCGTAACACCTTCGGTATTTGAATTGTTAGGCCATCAAAACTATTTTCCTCGAAATTATGCTAAACATACAAAATGTAGCTAACATTCCCTAGTACTTTGTGGAATATTTTAAGTTTTGAATATTGTTTAGATATTCATTTTAGCGTGACCACCAGACGGTACACGATATGCTACGCCGTTTTCAATATTTGAAGGTCCAAGAAGCCTCCTTTGGAAAACTTTCTTTCGCGATGATTGTAGGCAACATTGATACTTAGTTTATCGTTCTATTTCTATTAATTTTCGAAATCATTTTGACCCCCAATTTAATGATCTAGTAACTGTGTATAAAATCATAAATTATTGGTTATTTAAATTATTTGGTGGCCCTTCATTTCTTAAATATGATTAAATCCTTAATAAAAATTATAGTTAATATTAGATTTAGCTTCATGGAGTTTTTTTTAGAATTTTTAAAAATAATCTAGTAGGTTTACATTATTATTGAAGCCATATGAGTACATTTTAAAGAATTTTCATACATGATTTAATTAATGACCTTAAACTATTATTTTCAATAAACTAATGTTATAAAACATGATTGTGATGATAGTATTTATTGTAAATTTTCTGAAAATTATAGGCATTATTATTAAAACCCTAATTATAATATTTAAATTTATTGTTTGGTTTTGTTTGTTTTATGGCCACAACAATATAATGTGACACCCCCAATGAGTCAACCAAGTTCATTTCACCCCGTCTACATGCGTGGTGCACTTTCAAGGGATGTGTGTAGCTCCCGAAATATCAATTTTAAGTTTTGAACTTATTTAACCCTATCAGGCTTAACCCAAACTCAAATGAGTTACACTTCATCCTTTAAGGAGGTCAAATCTAATCTGACCTTAAGTATGTAATTGTTGATTAATGACCATCTCAAATTTGGGGTCGGCATGTGACTTAGAGGTATTGGTTGTATTGATTATCCCTGATTTAACCAAGACAATAGTTGAACCCCTTCTACTTCGACGAATGAAGCTAGACTTATAAGTATTTTATGGATACACTGAAGTAGGTGATTGTAAATGAATGTGTATGTTGTTTGTGTGACAAGTTTTGCTGGCACTACCGAAGAGAGCACACTTACAAAGAGCTTAGAGGGCAAACTCTTTCTTTGGGATGATGTCATCATTGTGACTACTGGTGTGCGCCCTAGCTTAGGATCGCGTTTCTTTGGTGTTAGCCACCCACGAGGTTCGAAATGAATCATTTCATGTTTCTTATACTTATATGTAATAGTTGTCATGTTGATCAGATGACTGGATTATCGAGAGTACTGACATTTAGTTGTACGCTAAGGCCTAGAGTTGTAGTATGACACTTTCCTAGAAGTGGAGGTTACTGATCCAATGCCACGGTTTGGCCACGTCTGTGATGCATGTGTGGTTACTATCCATGAAAAATTTGGTTACGTTTATATCAACACAGCTTGTTTGATTTGATGTGAGTAACTGAATGCATGAAATAGATTGTGCACAAATTGTAATGTAACTCATATAAATATATTATTTTGGTAACTCTAGTGTATAACAATATTTCTCTTTACAATTAGACATACACACTTATGTGAGTGTTATGTGAGAAGTCTACATCAGTAGACTCAAAATATTAGAATAAGTATTATACTATTGCATAAATATACACAAATTATTTTAATAACTACATTCTTGATACTTATAGTTTTGTCATATTGTTATATATTATGATATTTCGACACTTACTATAGCTTAGCCTTCGGCTTCACTCCTTTTGAGCATTTAGGGGCTCAGGGGGAGGGTTGGAGTCTATTCGTCTATTTCAGACTAACCCCGTTCTTTTTTACCACCACCAGGAGAGGCAACAACAAACCGAACAACTACAACATGATGGCCCATACGAGGTACTTAATTATGAGGTTGTCCATGTGAGTGGCCTCATCATATCGAAGATGTGATCTCATATTGTTTTCTTATATTTGTTTTATAGTTGTTCCATCTGGTTGTGTGTTGGGATCATTGCCCACAATGTCTTAGATTTGGAGAAGTCCATTCCCAAGTCAAAGATATATCTCAGAATGTATTTGACATACTCTCTAGAATCAATGTGCAGGAGATCAAGTCAGGCAAAAAGTTCTTGGAATTCATTCAAGTCCACAAGTGTCGAGACATCATACATCGCTCGACGCCTGTGACTCAGAAGCGTTGACTCATGTCTACTACTCAAATAGACAAAGTCGCCGCTGAAGTTCTGAGATCAAGTTTGGAAACGTCGAGCCAAGTTATATTGCTCGACGCCTTGGAAAGAGAAGTGTCGACTTAACCTCAGTCAGCGCAGCGCCAACCAGAAGTGTCGAGATATGAAGGCCTAGTTAAGAAGCGTCGAGCTCCTGGACGTTGCTCGACTTCTTCAGATAAAAAGCGTCGACTAAGTGATGTTTGCTCAACGCCTGAGAAGTAGGAGTCGAGAGCCTCGGTCTAAGGAGTAAGCGTAGAGCGTCTAAATACCGCTCGACGCCTAACTGGAAAAGCGTCGACAGAGATGTTTAGTGCTCAACGCCTTTTCTACAAATTCTCTGAACTGAAGAATATCTTACACAGCTAGCTGAGCTCATTGTTTCCATTGAGGACCGTTGAAGACGTAACGTCATGCTGACGTAAAGGAGCGTAACAGACATTGCAGATGGCGGGCTATAAATAGAAGACATGACCTATGGGTTTAGCAGTTAACATTTCTGAGAGAAAGTTTGAAAACGAATCTGGAGAAGTCTTCTTCTCTTTCAGAACCAATCTAAACTGAAGATTTCTATCAGCAATCTGGTGCTGATACCTCTCTCTGAAAGAAGAAGATCAAGAAGGAAGAATCTGTCTTCTAAGAAGAAGAACAGTCATCACAGCCTGTCGAATCAAGAAGATCATTTGCTGCTGCTGTTTACTGAAGATTTCTGTCTGATCATTCAGACAGATCAAGAAGGCTCAACAATCTCGAATCTGTGTCTTAAGTATTTGTAATCCTCTTTATAAATTTCTGTAGGATCTGAGTTGTCAGATCTGAGTGTAGGATCTGTCAAGGATCTGAGTTGTAAGATCAGGTGTGATCTGAGTTGTAAGATTCAGGGGTGAATCTGAGCTGTAGGCCTAGTTATAAAGGCTGAGGTAGGATCTGTTTGATCTGAGTTAGTAAGATCTGTGGATCTGAGACTGTACGAACAGTTGTGATCTGAGCTGTAAGACCTGTTTGTGGTCTGAGATCTGGAGGAGCTATAACCTCTATCTAGCACACTGCTAGAAGGGGAGAAGAGGGAAAGTGGATTACCCAAGATACGGGGAACCACTATAAAAATTCTGTGTGTTCTTTTCTGTGTACATCTTTATTTCTTGAAAGCTCTGATCAGTTTTATCTCAATTATAGTCAAGAATCGTAATAGTTTTTAAATAACCTATTCACCCCCCCCCCCCTCTAGGTGATTGGCTACCCTTAATTAAAGTCTTTCAAGTGGTATCAGAGGGTTGTTGTTCAAGAAAAGGTTTAACAGCCTGAACAAGATCCTCCTAAGGGTAGATTTCTAAAGTCATGATGGCTAATACAGAAGGAAACAAAGAATTCACATCTATGAAGCTTCCCATCTGCAGAAAAGAAAACTTTGGTATTTGGAAAGAAAGAGTCAGACTTTTCATGGAAGCATCTGATCCTAGGATTTACATAACAGTTCTAGAGGGACCTTTTGTTCCTATGAAAGTTTCATTTACAGATGGAAATATTAAGACTCCTAAAACTTATTCAGAGATGACCAAAGATGAAGTGATCCTGGCCTCTATGGACAAGAGAGCTCAGAACATCATTGTTAGTGCTATTGAAGATTCAACCTTCCAAAATTTAGTCCATTGCAAAACTGCCAAAGAAATGTGGGAATCTCTTATTGTCTATATGGAAGGGACTGAAGAAGTCAGAGATGACAGGAAGTCACTTCTAAATCAGCAATATGAAGCCTTCAGACAAGACAAGAAAGTCTCAATAGCAATATGCTATGAAAAATTCTTCAAGATTGTAAATGGCCTAAAGACTTATGGAAGAACTTTCTCAGATTATGAGCTGAATGATAAGTTCTTAAGATCACTGAACAAAGAATGGGATATCAAGATCTGTGCAATCAGAGAAATGGGAAATCTGGGAAACATTCAGCCACAAAATTTATATGGGAAACTATTGTCTCATGAACTTCATCTGAATACCAGAAAAGCTGAGGAAGGACACAGCAGGGAAAATCCTATTGCCTTGAAAGCAGAGAGTTCAAAGAAAAGCAAAGAAAGAATGGTATTATCTCCCAGGATTCCATCTGAATCAGAAGAATCAGAAACCAGTAATTCTGATTCTGAAATATCAGATGGTGAATTGGCACTCTTTACCAAACAACTAAAAAGAATGTTGAGGAGAAAACAACACTGGAAAACTAGACCCTCTCAGTTATCCAAATCTAAGAAGCATTCAAATTTGTCAGAGGGATTCCAACAAGACTCCAAGAAGGACAGGTACAATTCTAAACACAATAAAATTAATTCAGAAGAAATTGTGTGTTTTGGTTGCAGGAAATCAGGACACATGATTGCTGATTGTCCTTCAGAGAAAGAACAACAAGAAATCTGATGAAAGAAAGTACAAATCTGACAAAAGACTTGAGAAGAGTCTAATAGCCAAAAAGGGCAAGGTCACTCTTTGTGATAGTGAATCTCAGTCATCAGACTCAGATAGTGAGGAGGCACTCATAGTTCTGATGGCTGCCAATGAAAATGAAGACAGTCTAAATGATAGACCTATGATAAAAGCCCCACTATCAAGGTCTGATAGTGAAGAGGATGAAGAAGAAAATGCAGGACTCATGGCATTGAGTGATCAAGAAAATCAGGAGACAACTACTGATATAAAGGTACTTGATAAAACTCCTCTTTCTGATTCTAATTCTGAAACTGAAATAGATTCATTCTCTTCTGATGAACATGACTCACACTCTAAACTTCATATAGATGAAATTATTGAAAAATATCAATTAATTCTCAAAGCACTTAAGAAGAGCAAAAGGCATAATAAAAGGTTACAAAAAGAAATATCTGAATTAAAGCAAACTGATTCTCAAAACTCTGAGACAACTGAGAGGCTGAATCAGACAAGTAAAGAACTTAGTAAACTAAAAGTCATGACTATTATTCACATACAAACTTTGAGCACCAAGGAAAAGTTAATAAAAGAACTTGAAGCAAAACTCCTAGCAGAAAGGAAACTTGTAGCTAAGTTCTCAAAACCACAAACTATTCTTCCTATAATAGACACATTCTCTGCACAATACAGATGTGGCATAGGATATGATGGGAATGCAGATAAAAATACTAAAAATAATGACAAGGCACCTATACAATTTATAAAGCTTGACAAAGCAATGCCTATCACAAACAAGCATGATCAAAAATGTGTGCATAAATTTTATAAGGGTGAATGCTCTAATAGTAAATATAATTTAATTCAACCAAGTAACCATAATGCCAAACCTCTATGCAAAGAAAAAGTATTAACTCATCATGACTCATTTGTATTTAAAGCAAATACTAAATGCAACAGAAAGGAACTAAGACCTGGAGTAAAAACTACTGATAGTAAGAAAACTGAACAAGTAAAAGACACTAAAACAAATTACATAGCACCTGTAAATAAAGTAATTAAGCAAAAGATGAGCCAACATAAAGAAGTAGGAAGACCTCCAAGGAGATATAATAAATATGAATGCTGGTGCTGTGGAAGGGTTGGGCATTTTGCACTTGACTGTTGGTTCAATCCAACTGTTCCAAGATTCAACTCTGGGAGACCAGTATTCAGACCTATGACAACTCTTACAGCTCCAAGAAGTATTCAACAACTAAATATTCCAGCTCATACTAACAAGGTTCTAGGACCCAACTTGGTGTGGGCTCCTAAGAAAAGGTAATTTCTCTTTGCAGGGTTGTCCAAAGACCAATCAACTTCCAATCTGGTACTTGGACAGTGGGTGCTCCATGGACATGTCTGTAATAAGAAGTATTCTGGGAAGGGGTGAAAATTGTCCGAAACAGACAAGCGAAGAAATCACGTCTATGTAAAATATTTAAACATCATAGTACTTGTCATAACGAAGAAATATTAACTTAAATAAAATGCTAGTAATTCAATATATTAGAGACACCTGACGCGACTACTGTCAGTTCTTCGATAAATACAAATATGCACGGGTATCGAGCGACTCTTCACCTTCCTGCACTATAAATAGAACGATTACCTATAGTCCAAGCTATCGACTCTTCCAATTCTCTTCTTTGTCTCCGTCGATTCATCTTCTCACCCCCATGGAAAAGGAAGGTAGCATTCCTGGATCAGGAAAATCCTTAGCTCAGATTGACCCTCTCCTCCACTGTATTTCAACTCTTTTAGCTACTCAGAGAGAACAGATAGAGAATTCTATACAGAAGATCATAAGTGAATTCAAGAATGAGACTAAAATAGAGATAGATTCAATAAAGAAAGAAGTCCTTAATTTCAATACTCAACATGTCCACTTCACAGAACTGATTCTGAACAGGATCAATGTCCATGAGCAAAACTTGAATGCATGTATGTTGTAGGTTAGAGACTTCGTGGATGCAGGAAATCAGGTAGCCCTGCAGCAATTAGTCGGACTGCAACACTCCTTTTCTGAAGACATCCAGGAGATGGAGGAGAATGTTAAAGAGGAGATCAAGGAGGTTGGTAATAAAAATATTGGCGCCTGCTCACTCCAAGCAATGTGGGTGAGTAATCAAGTTAAAGAAGCACTTCATGTGACCCCGTGTCAATATGCACTCACTGAACCTTCTTCAAGTTCCGACTCTGATGCGTATAGAGGTAATTCGGATGAGTCATCTTCATCTAAGAAGAGAAGAACATCTAGTGTGGAGTACCAGAAGAAAAGGCTGAGTGAGATTGAACAGGATCCCGAAGCCGGTAGATGGAGTCCCCGTTCAAGGGAAATCATCACAGAATCGTGGATCGCGTTCGGACATCCTCAGGTCGACCATGGAAGAGTATACTCTTCAATAGAATGGAATCATCATCAGAAAGAGCTGGAGGCAAGGAAGTATCACAAATTGGCTTTTCCCCATGGTCCTCCTCCTCCTCCAAAGAAAATACCGAAGCCACTCCACTACTATAAGCGAAAGAAGAAGAAGGAAGACTACACCAGCAAAGCCGTCTTGCCTTTCAATATTTAAAAATCATCTATCTATTAAACTTATGTATTGTTAAGAACAATTTGTCAAGTTATATGTCTCATATTAAATATGAATGATTATAAGGCATATGCCTGAAATGTTTTTGGGGTATGATATTCAATATGCAATCACTGTTATGTTTATTGCATGTTGTTAAACTAACAACATGCCATGCACCTTGTGTGTCTATCTTGGAAAACATCAATATATATGTGTATATGCTAGACACTTGCTGCAGATTTTGCAGGATGCAAGGAGGATAGAAAGAGTACATCTGGTACATGTCAATTTCTTGGCAAAAGACTAATATCTTGGAGTAGCACGAAGCAGACAAGTGTGGCTATTTCAACAGCAGAATCTGAATACATTTCAGCTGGAAACTGTTGTGCTCAGCTACTATGGATTCAACACCAACTCCAAGACTATAAAGTTCAGCTAAGTAAATCTTCTTTATTTTGTGATTCAACTAGTGCAATTGCTATAGCCAACAATCCAGTATCACATAGCAGAACTAAGCATATAGAAATAAGATACCATTTCATTAGAGAACATGTAGAAAATGGAGATATCTCAATTGAATATGTTCCAACCGAAAAACAGGTTGCTGACATATTTACTAAACCCCTGGATGAAACTAAATTCAATAATTTTAAAATTGAATTAGGTATGTTAAAAATGGATTAAAACTATTTTGGATTAAATAAATAAAAATAATGATTGAGATCCATAAGGTGAGTGAAGAAGTTATCTGGCGTCGAAAGAAGATACTTGGCGTCGAGAAAAGACACCTGGCATCGAGAGAAAGTATGTGGCGTCGAGATGTAACCTGGCGTCGAAGCGATCTCAACGCTTATGAAAACATAGCTAGACCATCTCGACAGGGTCAATTTAAACCACTAGATCAATCTTGTCAAATGAGTAAGGCGCGCGGCTATTCATCTTCTTGAACTAGGACTTCTATAAATAGTGAAGACACTTCGTTAGTGCCCTAGTTCTCTAAGTTCGAGATTGTCTGCCCTAGAAAACCACTCCATCAATTCTCTCTCTCTCTTCGTTCATCAACAACAATGCCTCCCAAAAGCAATGAGTATCTCTATGAGGGAAGTGAACTTGTTCGAAATGGATTCCAATCAGCTTATGTGGAGATAAAATCAACAATCGAATTAATCTACAATGCCGGACTGGAATTTGTACTGTCTGAATCAACTCTCATCTGGAAACGAGAGGTATTAGAGCTATACTCTAACATAGTAATAGACTCCGTCAATTCAAAGATTAAGTCCAGTGTGAATGATTAGAAGATTAAAATAACTCCTTCTAGACTAGCTAAGGCACTAGAATTGCCTAGGTTAAAAAGGAATGCAGAAGAAGAAGAGGTGACCTCTGAACAGATTAGATCAGCACAAATCTGGTGCGGAATTGAAACGTCACGAGAAATCACTGGAAGTATTCAGAGAAAGGGAATGAATTCAAAAGGTAAATTGATAACAGATGTTATAGGAATGGGACTGCTGTGCAAGACTGGATCACATGACAAAGTTTCTAGAAAAATGTTTATTTTACTAACAAGGATTATTCATTCTCTGAGAACAGACTGGGGAAGAGTTGTGTTTGATAGGATAGTTGAATGTATCCAAGTACCCAACATGGGTAGAATATTGTCTTTATATTTAGTAAAAGTCTCTCCTGACTCCTTGAATAATAAACCTGGATCAAAGATAAATCACATGAAGAAAATGGATATGAGAATGATAGAGAGATGGGACAGAATTTATCTAACCCTCCTTCAGCAGATCCTTCTCCCAAGCAGAAGAAAGCAAAGAAGCAAAAGAAGAAGAAGGCTTCTTCAAGATCTTCAAGTTCATCCAGTTCATCCTCCTCCAAAAGAAAATCTAGATCTACTCCAATTCATGATCCAAACCTTTCAACATCAGAAGATGGAGCAGGGAATAATGCAAGGGTTAGTCCTCCTGATACTCCAAGGGATGAGAGTAAGAAAGGAGAAGAAGAAGGAGGAAGTCTTCATGTATCTCCTGCTGGACTTGAAGGAGTTGTACTAAATGAGAAAGAGACACAAGATGAGATTCCTGCTCAGAAAAATGATGAAATGAGCAAGGTAGCAGTTGAGGGGGGGGGGGGGGGGGGGGGGGGGTCAGGATGAGAATCCTGCTCAAGATAAAATTGATCTGATCAATGCAGAGACTGAGGGGGAGTCTCAAGGTGAATTTCTAGCTGAAGGTAATGCACCATTTGAGGGGGAGCCTCAGGCTGAGATCCCTGCTAAAGAGCATTCTGAAATAAATGCTATGGAAGTAGAAGGAGAACCTGAAGCACCAAAGAAATCTGCTGAGAAGATTATCAAGATAGAATCCTCTAGCTCCCATATGAGCCAGAGAGATGATTCCTTCATCAGAGAAGAAAGTAGCAAAGGTGTTGAAATGGAAAAGGAGATCCATATGGATCTTAGTCCTATTCTTCCTCAGCTGGAAGTGTTGCTGAATAATCAAAGAAGATTATTAGAACAATATAATGAGGAAAATAATACAAAAATGAAAAATGAAGTAGATTTCCAACTGAAATTGGTTAGATTTGAAGTGAATCATCAGATATCTGCATTAAGGAAAGAGAAGGTAAAGTTTTTTAAGAGGGCTGGTGTTTCAGTAGACTATACAACTGAACAGCTTGATGTACTCAAAGAAACATCAAAGGTTATTAAAGAATCTCAAGCTGAAATTACAAAGACAGTAAATGATGTGCAGTCAAACCAAGGAATACTAAGTAACAATATGCAAGTTCTATATAAAGAACAGGTAGCTCAAATCTTAACAAGTGCAAATAAGGTTGAAGCTAGACTGCAACAGCAGAAGGCTGATATCTTGGCTAAAATTGATGAGAGCTCCTCAGTTCTAAAAGATCAAGCAAAGCTGCATGCAGATACTATAGATGATCATCTTTTTAAAGTAAAGAAAACCATTGAAAGTGGGGTTAATCACTTGGAAGGTCAGGTCAGATTTCAGAAGAATACTTTGAGAGAACACATTGTTGAAGAAGTCCTAAAGGGGGAGAGGTCAATGATTCAAGCTAGTTCTGAACATGCTATGTGGACCTCAAACTCTATAAGAGAAACTTTTGGATATTCCCCTATAGACTATGGGAATGATCAAGTCTCTGAGACAAGGCCAGCCTCTCTTACTCAGGTTCAAAAACAGATTGCTAAAATGTATAGTCCTGAGAATAAAAGTAAAAGAGAAAATTTTACTAGTGAGCAAGTAGAATCAAATAAAAGAAAGTTCAGAGAAGAGGTTCAATCAAGAGTTGATTTTGAACATTGGTCTCCCTCTTCTAGAGAATTGATTCTATCAGCATGGGAAGTTGTGAAGAATAACCCAGAGGAAAGAGGAAAGTGGTATTCTGAAGATGAATGGTTAAAGCATAGGGATCAAGAGGAACTAAAGATCAAATTCAAGGCTGACAAAATGGCTGGGAAGGTCCAGGCAGGAGAAATGGAGCCAATCAGATACTTCCCAAAGCCATTTGGCTATTTTAAGAGGAAAAAGAAGTTGCTGAAGCTCTCTCCAAAAGAGCTAAAAGAGGAATAGAATTGAAGGATCCTGAACAGCTTTAGAAATTTAATCTTTATCTTTCACTTTCAGAAGAATGTAATTGATATATTTTTGAACAATCTTGATGAATTCCCAGTGTGAACTATTCTTCATGTTCATATCGATACTTATGCCTGTGATGTGATTCTGTCTCTTTACATGACATTTTTTTCTGAATTGCCTATGTTTTTATGCTTATATAAGAAACCATGTCGGAGATAATTTTTGTGGATAGAATGTTTTAGTAATCTAATTTTATAAAGTTTGATACTCTTTATTTCTGATTATCTGTGTAGAGTGTAGAACACATTGTTTGTCTTTGAAAAGAGAGATATATCATTGACTGAGATTATGACTTCTTCAAATAGGGAGAGATTGTTGGGATCATTGCCCACAATGTCTTAGATTTGGAGAAGTCCATTCCCAAGTCAAAGATATATCTCAGAATGTATTTGACATAGTCTCTAGAATCAATGTGCAGGAGATCAAGTCAGGCAAAAAGTTCTTGGAATTCATTCAAGTCCACAAGTGTCGAGACATCATACATCGCTCGACGCCTGTGACTTAGAAGCGTTGACTCATGTCTACTACTCAAATAGACAAGGTCGCCGCTGAAGTTCTGAGACCAAGTTTGGAAACGTCGAGCCAAGTTATATTGCTCGACGCCTTGGAAAGAGAAGTGTCGACTTAACCTCAGTCAGCGCAGCGCCAACCAGAAGTGTCGAGATATGAAGGCTTAGTTAAGAAGCGTCGAGCTCCTAGACGTTGCTCGACTTCTTCAGATAAAAAGCGTCGACTAAGTGATGTTTGCTCAACGCCTGAGAAGTAGGAGTCGAGAGCCTCAGTCTATGGAGTAAGCGTAGAGCGTCTAAATACCGCTCGACGCCTAACTGGAAAAGCGTCGACAGAGATGTTTAGTGCTCAACGCCTTTTCTGCAAATTCTCTGAACTGAAGAATATCTTACACAGCTAGCTGAGCTCTTTGTTTCCATTGAGGACCGTTGAAGACGTAACGTCATGCTGACGTAAAGGAGCGTAACAGACATTGCAGATGGCGGGCTATAAATAGAAGGCATGACCTATGGGTTTAGCAGTTAACATTTCTGAGAGAAAGTTTGAAAAAGAATCTGGAGAAGTCGTCTTCTCTTTCAGAACCAATCTAAACTGAAGATTTCATTCAGCAATCTGGTGTTGATACCTCTCTCTGAAAGAAGAAGATCAAGAAGGAAGAATCTGTCTTCCTAAGAAGAAGAACAGTCATCACAGCCTGTCGAATCAAGAAGATCATTTGCTGCTGCTGTTCTACTGAAGATTTCTGTCTGATCATTCAGACAGATCAAGAAGGCTCAACAATCTCGAATCTGAGTCTAAGTATTTGTAATCCTCTTTATAAATTTCTGTAGGATCTGAGTTGTCAGATCTGAGTGTAGGATCTGTCAAGGATCTGAGTTGTAAGATCAGGTGTGATCTGAGTTGTAAGATTCAGAGGTGAATCTGAGCTGTATGCCTAGTTATAAAGGCTGAGGTAGGATCTGTTTGATCTGAGTTAGTAAGATCTGTGGATCTGAGACTGTAAGATCAATTGTGATCTGAGCTGTAAAACCTGTTTGTGGTCTGAGATCTGGAGGAGCTATAACCTCTATCTAGCACACTGCTAGAAGGGGAGAAGGGGGAAAGTGGATTACCCAAGATACGGGGAACCACTATAAAAATTTTGTGTGTTCTTTTCTGTGTATATCTTTATTTCTTGAAAGCTCTGATCAGTTTTATCTCGATTATAGTCAAGAATCGTAATAGTTTTTAAATAACCTATTCACCCCCCCCCCCCCCCCCCTCTAGGTGATTAGCTACCCCTAATTAAAGTCTTTCATTGTGGTCCTTCTTGTAGGCCCCGGATGAAGATTTGGACATTGAGTGTACTCTGTGTTATGGTGTTTTCGTAGTCATGTACCTTACTGCTTTCTGCGCTTGACTTCTAATTAATATGATACTATGTGACTCGTCATTTTACTTTGTTAAATGCATGCATGTTTTATTGACTTCCGCTACATATTTCTCTTTTGCTTTACTTAAAATGTGAAATTATGATATTAGTCTGACAACGCCTCCAAATTGGATACATGTTGGAGTAGGACAGTGCACGAGTTAGAAGGGGTGTTACTTCTTCTCATGCACTACTTACGCCATCATAGTCAAGTTGGGTGCATTAGGCATAAAACTTCTCGGTTTGGTCTAACACCCCAGAAGGGGGAGTCATACACACATATCACTTCATTGACTCGCAAATAGAAAATACAAAAGGTAAAATTCGAAAATTAAAACTATTCTTTTTTTGACAGCTTTGAGCTTTAGCCCTCTAAGATCCACCACGCGGCATGCACTACGCTACATGCAACCAAACACAAGTCAAAGAAAATGAGGGTAAACTATGAGTTGACCATAAACCACATAACGATCCCTCCGACCTTCCTAGCGTGCTCCGGGGAGAGTCACTGCACATCTGCAAGTACGCATGAAGCAAGTAACATGTCTCCAAAGAAGAAAGTGAAAGCCAATGCTACACAAAGTGAAGACTCATGCATCAGTCAATAGTCTAGGTTGAGCAATATATAAAAAGAAACGTATGAATGCAATTTTATGATGGTTGGTTTTACCTGAAGATTCACCGTATTCTCCTATCACAACACCACATGAAGCTAGCATAACAATCACACAAATGAACATAAGATTCACGAGTACTCATAAATGCATGATCACATGTAGTCATGGAATACACAACAAGTAATCGATGAGGAGGTCTAAGTCATCTCCACCATAAGCACCATGACATGAGGTGTAGGGTTATCTCCACTCCATTGTTTGTATGAGGTTTAGGCTCATCTCCTATTAGATCCAATTGTAAGAGGCCCAGACTCATCTCCATGATGAGATTCGTTATGAGTGGTTTATGTGCATCTTCATCCCAAATCACAACACAAATAGGAAACTCAATTCGTCTCTAAATATCATTCAATCAATGTGAATGTATGCATGCTCACCAGCATTCCTACTGTTATGGGGGCGGATAGTAACTACAACCTAGCACTCTCCGCACCTTGGATTTCCCAATTTACCATTCCAACGACCTCCAAACCACGTGATCATGAACCCATCATCAAAATAAAACTATTCTCACGGTCGTCGAATAATAATTACTTCCTAATTTTCTTTGCACCGTTGAATCCGCTGACCATTTACACGACCACCAACATAGAGGTTTTCCTAGGGATGACTAAAAATCTCCCAAGCAACCCAACCCCACATTCATTATGACATTTATCTCAAAGTAATTCTCTGGGACGCTTATTAGGTTAGTTCTAAATGTAAGCATCATATCAACAACACTGATACGGGCCTATGACCACGGGTGGGATTCACACACCTTGCCTAAATTTGGAATACGTATCAGATTTATAATGCAACATCATTCTGGGGACGCAATCCCATGTCCCGGGGTTCTAGAGGACCTAAAGAGTTCATACGCTCCGCCAATTAGGAGACTCTCTCATGCACGAAATTAAAGGCGCATGAACATGCAACGGTCCTAAGACTGGGGGAAGAGTCTTTACCCTTGGAGCTTGCTTTGGCGCCATGAGAATGTTGGAAAAGTGGGATGAAGTTGACTGAATCTATGAGCACTGTACAGATCCGTCCTCAAGTTGTCATTTGGAGCTCCGAATATCATCAAATGACAAGATCTTCCAAGCCCTAGTGCTCTTTCTCTCATTCCCCTCTCTCTCAAACTTCCAAAATGAGGTTAAAATAACTCTAACCAGCCCCCATTCACGACCTAAAGGGTCTTAACAAACAATCTCAACCAGTGGATCCAAAATCCCTCAAATACATGACTCAAATGAGAAAAATTTATCAGTTTCGGGCCCGTACACGACCAACCATGGCCATGTTCTGCTGTACAGGGGCTTATTCAAATGAGTCCCAGCTTGGGCATGGGCATGCCCTTGTACAAGGCTTGGTCATGTTGTGTTCTGGGTCGTGTCCACAAACACGACCATGTACACAGATTGACCCAAGTCGTGTTTAAGAACATGTACAGTTAGGGAAGATGGACTTCAAGTTTGTAGCTTCAAGACTGGGTACACGGGCGTGTATAAGGCCGTGTAGGACCAAAATGCCCTCTAAATGATCCCAAATCCTTCCTAAGCTGCCTTACACAATTAGTTTTTTTTTTACATTTAGGGACAAACAAGGCATGAAACATATATTTTATGGCACAAAATTTACAAAAATCGGATTGTTATAAAAGATCTTAAAGAAATTAACAATGACGATCCAGTATATTTCATGCTAAATAATTTCAAATAAGTTGCAAATCAAGATGATGTTAATAAGGAACAGAGAGAAGCTAATTATGAATATCGCGTATACTTCACTACTAAATAATTTCAAACAAGTTATAATTTAAGAACCGTTTGGAGGAACCGCGCATTCAAGAAGATTATTATCCAGGCGACGGGGAATAAAATTTAGCATTTAGACATATTTCACCTAAAAAAATGCTTTGTTTATAATATCTCAATTTCACTTATGTAATCTGAATTGGTTGCACAGATCTTGTTGAAGATGGAATCACCCAGGTTAGCTGATTGCTATCCAAAATGTCTGCATTATAAGAATAAAGACAATAGGGAATTGGTAAGACAGACACTTTGCGGGTAGTCCAGTTGAAGAATCGAAGATTTTATTGCAAGAACAAAGACGATTTCACGGACATTTTGCGGGTAATCATCTTAAAAAATAAACCTAAAGACTAAAGCCGATATTCTGCACAGTTGGATCGCAAATCAACGGTGCCTCTTCAAACCGCACGATTACTGGAAAATCGGCTTGATTCCCGATTGGCAGTTGCAACCGTTCGGTTCACCGGTTCTTGGCTGATTCTTGACAGGGCGGTTTTTAAACCTTGATCCAACCGTCCGAGGGACCGGTTGGCGGTCTGACCAGTTGAATCGGCCGGTCCAATCCAACATTTAAATCCTTGGCAAAGTTAAGTAAGCAAGTCGATTAATAAAATAATCAAGAAATATATTAAATAAATATTTTAATACTTTCATGTCTCTTAGTAACTCCGAATAGTGTAAACTTCATAACAATTGAAAAATTGGATTATAACAAGAATTTCATAAATTTGAATATTAATTGTACAATTGGAATAAATGAGAGAGGATTGTTGGGCTAGAGGGCATGTATGCCCGATCAGAGCACCTGCCGAAGATAGCGACTGGAGGGAGGGAGCTGGGGTTTGGAACGGAGCGCCGTCTCCGTTCCGCAGAGGGTTGGTGGAAGCGAACGCCGCCGTTTGGCACCGGCGGGTGTTTGTTTTCCCGCCTTGCGGTGGCGTCTGCTCCCGCACCGGCAACCAAATGGCAAAACAAATGAAGCCAAAGATGAACGCCTTGCGGTGGCTTTCATGAACGGCAGCGTGGCCGGCGACCAGCTTTGTAGCCATACTTTTTGTTGTTGCTTGAGAAGCGGATGTGCTCCGGCACGATGCCGCAGCTATTGTTTCCCTCCCACGGACGGACTTCCATAGAAATGATGGCACAAGTTATTTATCTTATCAATGTCTTACTGTATCGTTCCTACCATGTGCTCTTCAAGTCACGAGTTTGATCCTTCCCCGGAGCCTCGCTGCACGGGAATGCTTTGTGCACCGGGCTGCCCTTATTATTACTATTTTCAAATATGGTTATATGGCTTCGTGATAAAGAAACAGCGCACCATTATCTAACGATAGTAATGCGACTTTAATTATTTCAATTTTGCATTTTAGAGTGATATTGTGCCCGAGAACCGGCATGCTTTGATCAAACATGTTGGTGGTGAACATATAATTTGTGGTAACGTCGGTTTAATAGTAAGGCTCCGTTTGGCATGGCGGTGGCGGTCGTGAATGCGGTGGGGTCGTGAATGCGGTGGCTATTAACTGTCATTCGTGAACGCCCAACCTCACTTAACAAACTTCGTCTACATAACCTCACTTAACAAATATGGTTTTTTCTTTTCTTGGCGGCCGTCATAACCGTTGTCAAATGTACGACGATTTTGTCCAAACTCACCGGGGCAAAAACTTCGCGCCAAACGAACATTAAGTTTGTAATAAGAAATCCAAACTTTGAAATTTAGGCTCTGGTTTGGAGCGGCGGTGGCGGTCCTGAACGCGGTGGTTATGAACCGTCATTCGTGAACGCCTGACCTCACTTAGGGCTTGTACATTTGGGTGGACTTATTTTCTCCCGTCCTGCCACAGAAAACGTAACCGTAATTATTAAAATCGTTTGAGAAACCATCGGTTGGGACCGCATCCGTGCAAAAGAGAGGAATTCACGTGTTTCACAGCTGTGATTTCCGATCGAGGTCGGCGAATATATACGCGCGTTCGATCCCTAAAAATAAAGAGCATTTTTATGAGCACACCTATTTTGGATGTGAGCAGACCACGAAATTTTATTTGCCACCTATTTTTTTAAGAGCACACCTATTTGAATTAAAAAAAAAATGATTTCTAGATAGAAATATCTTACATTAGCATGCATGCTTTCTAGATTGCATTGTCCACATGGATGAGCATGCTTTATTTCTCCTCAAATATGAAGTTCCTTAAATATCATGATCGAGAAGAAGAAATAATATGGTGCCCATATCAATTCTTTGTTCAAAAAGTACTGCAACTTCACGGATGTACTTCATGCCATTAACAAAGGAGAGAAAAAATATTTAACATGAAGAACTTGCTTGGGCAATCTTCTTATTAATTATTCAGATTTTTTTTTAAATTCATCTGTTGGGATCATTTATCGATTCTGGAAAGATTCAACATCCTATGGTAAGGAGGCAACAAAGATAAGCGGGGGAATACAAATGACAGCTGACAGCATAATAGTCACCGATTTAGCCAACATATCACTAGATGAATCCAATCAAGCCCTCGAGGAAGATGACTCAGGGCGTTGGGCGGAACTTGTTGAAGGTTGAAGTGTGCAGAGAGGGGGGGCGAGTGGTGCCTGGGCGAGTGGAAGTTGGTGCCCGGGTGAGTGCAACATAGTGGGCGAGTGCAGTGGAGGGGGCGAGTGCTGCTTGAAGCCTGGGCGAGTGGAGTGTGGTGCCCGGGCGAGTGCAAGAGGGGGGCTGCTGGTCCTTGCCGAGTGGGAGTATGTGCATGTTGTGGGCTGCTGGTGTTGGTGAGTGCACAAGAGGGGCGAGTGCGCCTAGTGTGAGGGGGCTGCTGAAGTTGGCGAGTGCACAAGTGCCGAGTGAAGTAAGGAAGGAAGATGGGCGAGTGCGTGCAGGGGGTTGTGCGAGTGCTCTTGCCGAGTGCTTGAAGTGGGTGGCTGTCGAATGGGTAAGTTGCCAAGTGTGCTTGGCGAGTGGAATACATAGGGGGGGGGGGGGGGGTGTGTGCATGCATGCAAAGGTGGTGAGTGCCCCCTAGTCTACATTATGTGTTTCCTATAAATACCCCCCCCCCCCCCCCCCCCCCCCCCCCCCCCCCCCCCCCCCCCTCAGTGTATGGTGTTGATGAGATAGAGATTCAAGAGAGAGAGAGAACTTGAAGAGAGAGAAACTTCAAGTGAGTGAGAGTGGGAGTGTGCCTACACCCCAAGAGGTCCAACCCCAACCCGCACCTCAGCGAGAGGTGGAGAGTGCACTGTGAGGTGGAGAGTGCAGGGTTGAGTGTGTTGCATAGTGGAGAGTGCGTTGACAAGCTCAACGACACCTAGTGGAGAAGCGGACCTTGTCCGCGACAAGTTATATTATTTTTATCTCATCTGTTGTGAATCAAGGTGTATGCACCTTGTATTCAGCTTGTTCATTTGTAATCAATTGCCTAGTATAAAGAGTTTACTTCGTTTTGTTTCATCGTTGGTTCCTTACTTGGTAGCATACGAAAATTTAACAGAACTGATCGAGAGATCGGTGGATCTGAGCAGTCAGCCTTGAGGAAGATGACTACAGGCGTCGGGAGGAACAGTTTTGCGCTGGCCGCTATTTTTCTTTCCCGTGCTGAGCAAGGTGAGTTCCTTTCTTTTCCGTCTCTCTTTCATTTTCGTTCTTGGAGATATTCCAGGTCTGGGTATTAATCAAGGAAGCTAAGATAGTAAAAATTCACTTGATTTTTATGAGTTATTCAAGTATTTCTTTTTAGTTCTTCCTCTGATTTCAACCGAGTGGTGGAAAATAATGATGGTTTTCTCTATGTTGAATGAATGATAGATTTTTTTCTAGTTTTTTTATTCCAGTCAACCATGTTGTTACCGATGAAAAGCACCCTATTTTTTTATCCCCTTCCCAGCAAGAAAATGTGGTAGGAAAAGGAACTGTTAAGGAAGACAAACGACAGTTCATAACCACCGGGTTCATGACCGCCACCACAGTGCCAAACGGAGCTTAAGTGCCTGTTTGGGAGAGCGGTGACGGTGGGAAAAGGAGTGGTAGCAAAATGAGGGTAGGAAAAGAAGCTATTGGAAAAAAGTTCTCTTGCAAATGAAGATCTGTTTGAGTGAACTCCATTTGTAGAGCTTTTCAGAAATGAGAAGTACATTATAAACTATTTAACAAAACTAGACATAAGCAAATAAAATAAATTCATAAATGCGCGCTCAGGCGTTAAAATGCGCGCCCGGGCCGAAATGAGCCCCCGTGCCTGAAAATATGCGTTCGGGCGGAAAATGCGCCCCTGCGCCGAAAAATGCGCGGCGGGCGGAAAATGCGCAGCAGTGCCGAAAATGCGCGCATGGGCAGAAAAATGCGCCTCCGGGACCGGAGGAAAATGCGCGCCCGGGCGGAAAATGCGTGTCAGGGCGGAAAATGCGCGCCAGGGAGGAAAATGCCCTCCCGGGCAGAAAATGCGCGCCCGGGCCAAAAAATGCCCTCACAGGTGAAAAATGCGCCCCCAGGTGAAAAAATACGCTCCCGAGTGGAAAATGTGCACCCGGGCAAAAAATGCGCGCCCGGGCGGAAAATGCGAGCCCGGGCGGAAAATGTGCGCCCGGGCGAAAAATACGCGCACGGGCGGAAAATGCGCGCACGGGCTGGAAAATGCGTGCACAGACGAAAAATGTGTGCACGGGCGAAAAAATGCGCGCTTTGGCGAAAAATGCGCGCACAGGAGAAAAATGCGCGCCCGGGTGGAAAATGCGCGCCCGGGCGGGAAAATGCGCGCCCGGGCGGGAAAATGCGCGCCCGGGCTGGAAAATGTGCGCCCGGACGAAAAATGCGCTTCCGACCGAAAAATGCGTGCATGGTCCGAAAAATGCGCCCGAGATGCGCGCCCAAGCGAAAAATGCTCGCCCGGGCGAAAAATGCTCGCCCGGGCGAAAAATGTGCGCATGAGCAAAAAATGCACGCCCGAGCCAGAAGATGCGCGTCATTCTAAATTATTGCCGAATACTTTTCAGAACCATTTTTAATACATAGGTTCAATGCCCTTACTAGAATACTTTTCAAAGCCATTCTGAATCCATATTCTTAAATTAATGCTTTGGCTAGATGCTTGGTTGTACACCACAGCCCAAAAACTCAGGGCCAGTTTGACTTGTCCATTTTGCTCCGAGGAGTTTGAGCAAAAACACTACCATCATAAAATACTTGCTTGACATGACATAGTTTATGAACACCACCAAAAAAACTAATTCTGGACATAAAAGTGGATAGAGTTTCTTACCACCATGCCCACGACCGCCGTCGTGTCAAGAGGATCCTTAGACTCCGTTTGTCTGAGTTTTTTTTTTCTCCGTTGCGTTTTCGAAAATACTCATGCTATTTTTTGCTTATTTGAATAACCTCCATTTGAAAACCTCTATAAATGTCACCAGTGGCGGAGCCAGGATTTTTGTTTAGGGGGGGGGGGGGGGGGGGGGGGGGGGGGGGGGCGGAAATTAATGTTTAACATATATTTCACAAAAATAATATATTAATGCATAATAAAAATTAACATTCCCTTACAATCAATCATAATTGCCCTCGACGTGTTTTCATTGCTTGAAATCGCTGGATGATTGACTCATTTTCAATTAATTTGAATCTGTCTCTCTCAATGTAGGTCAATAAGCTGTCATTAAACCAATCATCACTCATTCGGTTGCGTAAACGTGACTTGATAATCTTCATTTTGGAGAATGCTCTTTCCACTGTAGCTGTTGCAACTGGCAGTAATAATGTCAATTTAATCAACTTGAAAACCTGAGGATATGTTATATCTAACTTGAACTTAACAAATTGTTTTGCTAGATCGCTAACTCCCTTAAGATTCAAAAATTCAGCTCGGGATGATGCATCTAAAATTCAGAAATCATTGGTCTTAAACCAGGATCTGCAATTAACTCATTTAACTTAAATTGTTCTCGAGTTCTTTTAACAACACGCTCTTTCTCCTCTGAAACCTCAACAGTAGGTTTTGGAATAACTTCAATACTTGGGACACCAGAATTATGTTGCTCATCTGATTTAAATTTCTTTTTAAAATACTTTTCCATTCTGAAAAATAAAAATTGTATAAGATTCAAACACACACCAACCTCCAATTGAAGGCTAATCGCCATGCACATTACAAACATCACCGATCCGGGCTTGCCGCCACGGGTAGGCTTCACACAGCATGCCTAAATCCAGATTCGCACGTTGGATTACTAATGCAAAAAATATGTCGGGGACGGACACAATCGACCCGGAGGTTCGCAATGAACCGAGGGAAACACACACCGCGTCCAATTGAAGGCGGGTGGCCCTCCTAAGCAAAGTAAAACAGAAAACCGGGGAACAAGAGTCGTTACCCTTGAGTAGTTGAGTTGGCGCGTATTTCTCTCGACGATTGGAGCTCCAAATCGACCCTTCACGGTGGAGGTGTGCAACACAACGATTTGTACCTAAACAAGACAAAGACAAGCTGTGAAATCTGGATTCCCAAATTAGAAATCAGCAATCAAACAACCAAATCTGAAATCAAACCAAAGCCCAAATCTGAAATCAGAAATCAAACAACCCTAAACCCTAAAGCTGTGAAAACTGGAACAAATTTCAGAAATCTGTTAAACAGATTGAAATCTGTTAAACAGATTTCTGAAATCTGTTAAACAGATTTCTCATGAAATCTGTTAAACAGATTTAACAGATGATGAAATCTGTTTAACACAGAATAGATTTCATGATCTGTTAAATCTGTTTAACAGATTTCATGAAATAAACAGATTTCTGAAATCTGCTAAACAGATTTCTGAAATCTGCTAAACAGATTTCATGAAATCTGTTTATTTCATGAAATCTGTTAAACAGATTTAACAGATGATGAAATCTGTTTAACACAGAACATATTTCATCAAAAAAGAAGAAGAACCGAACCACGGCAGAAATGTGCGGCAGAGCAGCCCCCAAAATGCGCGCAGAGCAGCCCCCAAAATCGCAGCGAATGCGCGGCAGAGCAGCCCCCAAAATCGCAGCCCAACCAGGAATGCGCCCTAGCAGGAATGCGCGGCAGAGCAGCCCCCAAAATCGCAGCCCAACCCCAAGCCCTAGCAGGAATGCGCCCTAGCAGGAATGCGCGGCAGAGCAGCCCCAAGCCCTAGCAGTTCGCGATTTTTGAGGGGGGCGGGCGCCCCTTCTCGGCCTTTATTGGGTCCGCCGCTGAATGTCACAAAGTAAGCTGCATCGCCCACTGACTTGGGCACTATATATAGGATCACACATATCTGTGTGTATCAAGTTCAGCAGCTTTGCCTTCCTCTTTGGTTTAGACTCCACAAAGGATACTCTTCTCTGCTTGCCAGCCAAGCAGTGAACACACGTGTCAGGTATCTTCCCTGACAACTCTGGTAGAACTTTGTTCTTCACCAGGATCTTGAGATTTTTCTCACTGATATGGCTAAGTCTGCGATGCCACAACTCCATAGAGTTGTCTTCAATTGTATTCACACTCGGACTGCAGATCTTCGCCTTTGCTTGATACAAACCGCATCACTTCTTGCCCGTAACCACTATCAAGGAACCCTTCACTAGCCTCCAGGCACCTCAGCCTTCAATGCTTGTAAAACCTCCATCATGTAGTCTACCAGCAGAGATGAGGTTCATCCTCAAGTCAGGAATATGCCTGACATCCTTTAGGACAACCTTCCCAAGATCAATCTCCAGGTGGACATCTCCACTACCAACAATCTTCAACACACCAGCATTTGCAATCTGGATAGTGCCAAGGTCTCCCACAACATACGAGTAGAAGTAATCTCTATGAGGAGTGCAATGGTAGTATGCACCACCATCCACTACCTAGCCTGTGTCTACACACTCATGACATGTAGACTCACTGCAGTGTAAGCACGTACAATGACTCATCTTCCGGAATCGAGGCCTCACTTGTACCCTCACTGAATTCTCCCATCTCTTTCACCTTTCCCTGCAAATCAATCTGCATCTTGTAATAGTCCTTTCTGTAATGGACCTTCTTTTTGCAGCAGAAGCACTCGATCTCCTTCTTGGACTTACCTCTAGACTTACTTTTGGAGTTGCCTCTTTGCTTACCCTCATTCTTCATCGACCTACCCCTTCTTTCCATTAGAAAGACATCTGATGTAGAGGCTTCAGAGTCATTCCTTCTTAGCTCTTCGTTCAACAGACAACTTGTCACCATCATTATTAACACGACATCTTCAGGTGCTGAGTTACTCAGCGACACCACAAGAGTCTCCCAACTCTTTGGTAAGGAACTAAAGATCATCAAAGCTTGCAACTTATCTACAAGAGTGTTCTTCATGGCCTCCAACTGATAGATGTTGCTCTGGGCATGGTTCAGATGCTCTGTCATCTGAGAACCCTAATTGCACTTTAAGTTCACAAATTTTCTGATTAGGAAAGCTTTGTTGTCCGCTGTCTTCCTATCGTACAACGCTTCAAGCTTTCTCCATAAAGCCCGAGCGGATGACTCAGTGGATACAGGATGAAAGACAGAATCATCTAGCAACTGACGAATGAATCCCACTGCCTTTCTATCCATCTTCTTCCACTCTACCTCATCCAACATGGTAGCCGACCTCCCTAACAACTGAGTACATAGATCATACCAATACAAGTGATCCTCCATCCACAGCTTCTAGATATTCTAATTCTTGTCATTCATGCTAATCATTCTTGTGTTCTGCTCCATCTTCTTCAATTGCGCCTTTAGGCAATCCGATTAATTCACGAATCAGATTTAGGAAGATAGAGAGCGGACCAATGTCATCACCTACCGTTGACCCAAATCTAAACCGGAACGACCAATCAGATACTTACCTAACCTGTCTCTAATACCACTTGTTGGGAATTGTCCCACTACAATCCGGGCACACACACAAGAAGATAATAAAATGAACAGACACAAAAAACCTAGAAATTTATAGTGGAAAACCCTATCTAGAACAATGAGAGAAAAATCAAGGGGCAGAGCACACAAAAACACTATAATCTGAGAACGATTACAAGAATAATAAAAATTAGGTTTGCCCTTGTTGGAATTTTAAGAAAATAATAATAAGAAACTGGAATAAAAAATGATGAAGCGGGGGGAGAGGGAGAAATGGTAGAGAAGAACTTTCTCCAGACTACATTGCTTCCAATAATAAATTACTTCAGTAAATTTAGCCCACTGCATAAGCCTTGACACAATGCCTTTATATAGCCTTATAGAAACATTAAAAAACTGATAAAAGTACAAAAGAAACTGCAACTGTGAGACAATGACTTGACATCCAAAAAGTGCAGCTTTCGGCTCCACAGGGCTCAAGGTAGAAAGGCTAGCATTAATTTTCGCATGTGAAGCCTTATAATATTTCATTGGCTTCGTTGACTTTACACCTTATGCGGCAGGGAGCAGATGATGGCTTATTTCCAACACCCTCCCTTCTTAGATTTTTTTGTATGGATCTTGTTGGAAGGAGGTAGGAGGACGTTGTCAGGTAGGCAAAGTGGGACAGAACTCAACGTGCCACCGGGGATATTCCGTTTTCTTTTCCGGTCCCACTCATGGTCATCCTTAACTCTGCACTCCAAACGAGGCCTCCGCGGCAAGACGAACCCACCCACACGCGACCTCGCTAGGTAGAACTTGAGAGATAAAGCCCGAAACGAGCTACCGGGGAATCCACATTTTATCGGCCCCTCTTTTCGACATAGCCACGCCGAGATTTGATTTCACAAGGACTACGCCGGCGAGATCGACCAACCAACTCAACTTGGCGCTGATACCATGTTGAAATTTTAAGAAAAAAATAATAAGAAACTGGAATAAAAAACGATGAAGCGGGGGAGTGGGAGAAATGGTAGAAAAGAACTTTCTCCAGACTACATTGCTTCCAATAATAAATTACTTCAGTAAATTCAGCCCACTGCATAAGCCTTGACACAATGCATTTATATAGCCTTATAGAAACATTAAAAAACTGATAAAAGTACAAAAGAAACTGCAGCCGTGAGACAAAGTCTTAAAATCCAAAAAGTGCAGCTTCCGGCTCCACATGGCTCAAGGTAGAAAGGCTAGCATTAATTTTCGCAGGTGAAGCCTTATAATATTTCATTGGCTTCGTTGACTTTGCAACTTATGCGGCAGGGAGCAGATGATGGCTTATTTCCAACAGCCCAACCTAGATTTCCCTTTTGGATTCAGAAAAATGAATCCAATCCTCCCCACTGACTCCCTGATGAAATCTCTTCAAAAGGGAAACACTTGCAACCTTTCTCCAAGCACTCCGGAAGTAAGGACAAGATGAAGAATCCTTACATCGAAGATGATAGACATTGAAGGTGAGAACCTCTCGTTCTTCCTCCTGAAGAACAACCCCTGGCGATCGGCGGCAGAGAACTGCGACTTGTGACTTCTATGAGCAGCAACTAACGGTTGAATTAAAAATTAGGTTTAGAGTTCTCGATCCTTATTTAAATAAAGGCTAGACATTCTCTTTAAACACCATCGGTGCAGCTCTCGCAGCCACGCGATTGGTTAAAACAAGATCCAACGACCCAGAATCACGAGATTAAACAGTCCAGAACCCAACTCGCAGATATCGGGGCCCAATCTCGACGATATTGGAGAGAGATCTCGACGACATAGAGCCCGTCAAGTCGATATGCTTCAGCCTTCTCTCCGATAAAACTCTGCATCCAGTCGATATGGACTTGCCTTCTCGTCGACATGCAGTCAAGCTTCTCGCCGACAAGCATTCAAGCTTCTCGCCGACAAGCAGCCCATCGAGTCGATATGCCTTAGCTGTCTTGACGACATACATGAGTCGTCTCGCCGATATGCAGACTCCACCTCGACGACATGCCCACATCTTCAAGTCGACATGGCCAAACTATAAAGTCGATATTCCTGTAGCTTCTCGATGGTATACAACAGAACTTGAAAAACTTGATCTGATTTTCTCTTTAGGGGTTGAACCCCAACAATTATAGAGGAAATATTGAATTAGCTACCCAATCTCGAGGAAATTTGTTGAGCTAAAGTTGGAATAACTGTCATTCAAACCTTATTATGACTGCATGGGTTGAATGAGAAACCTCGCTCCTAGTCATACCGGAAGCGAAAGATGGATGATTCCTTATCGCATAGCTGGACACCGAAGAACGCGCAGCTGATACATGCTAGAGATGCAACTGGAATAATTCAGTTTGTGAATTTTGATGTTTATCCTAAATGAATAGTAATTTGTGAATTTTGTTGTTTATCTCAAACTTTGGTCAGTACTATTATACAAAAGAATCATCGGTAACAACAATAATCTATCCTGGATACAATTTTTTCCTAGTATTTGATTATTGTGCATATACATCAAGAAGACAATTGCTTAACTAATTCCACTGTTAGGCTGAAATACAATACAATTTTACTATATGAGGTTGCTTAACTATTTTTTTTTATTTTTAAATTGCCATATTTGTATTGGACGGCTGGACCGAGCCAGACTCAGCTCCTTTGAGTATTCAATATATGCCGGCTCGCCGGCAGGATGCCAGAAGTTTAGTTCTGATCAAATAATCATTCAACGACCATTTGTCACTTGGATGAACCGGCTTCTTCTCTATATAAAACCTCCAAAGGGCCAAGCCCTTATAGCTCAGGAAGACAAAGATGAACAAGGCCGGCCATGGTTTGGTCTTCGCGGTGGTGGCTTTCATGGTGTTCATGGCGTTGATGAACGGCGCTGCGGCAGTCAACCATCTTTGTTGCCATACTTTTGGTTGTTGCGTTAAAAGCGGATGTGCTCCGACACAATGCCGCAACTATTGTGTTGGGCTAGAGAGCACGCAAGCCCGACCAGAGCACCTGCAAATTAGTTCGAGCAAGTACCTGCACGACCGCTTAGCGGTATGCCGATACACAACCAAAAATACAGCACAAAATAACAACAATAAAGGTGACACACAGATATAACGTGGAAACCCAATAGGGTGAAAACCACGGGACGATCGGAGTCCAACCCGGAAAGCCGCCACTAAAAATGTGTAAAACAGATAGGCAATTACAAGGCTTTCCCTCCTCGATCCACACAGGATCTTCACCAACTTCGCACCACACAATAATACACAATAAACAGTAGCAAAAAGTTGCAAGTTACCGACAGTGGCGGACGAGACGGATTACACAAATCCTCTCCAAGATGCCTCTTCGAATCCTTGCCCAAGTCTGCTCCAGATCCAATCTGTGTAGGCGAAGTATTCCTCGTCAACGTCGCAGAGACGTCCGAAAGCTCTCCCCAAACTAAGACACTTGCCACAAAGGCCTCTCTAGAAACTCTTTCAATGCTTGAGATGGGAGAGAAGTGGATGTCTTACCCCTCCTCCTTCATGCCTATTTATAAGGCCAAAACCAAGGGGTAGATGGTGGTAGATAGCATGTGCATGAAGCTTCCATGAAGCTTCCCTCGGTCAAAAGCACATGTCATGAAGCTTCCTCTGGGCACTTTCCTAGAAGCTTCCTTCAAGAGCACATGTTGATTTCTTAGTCAAAGGCGGCTACCCCTTTTTACACTTGCATGAAACACATGCTTGAAAAGCATGGTCAAAAGGTGGCTAGCCCCTTTCACACTTAGGAGAAAATACCTCATCAAATCTCCCCCTTTTCGACTAAGTGAAAAATGTGTCCTTCTAATTATCTTCATTTGGTAAGACCTTCAGGTCTCCTCCATATGTCGATAGATCCAGCACCACCAAGTTCGAGTTAGTAAAACTCAAATCCACAATTTTCTCCACAAAGGACGGGAACTGTACCCAACAATTTATCCCCTTTGCATTTATGTGGAAGAGATCGTCATGCCAGCGATCCTCACACAATGTTCGAACTTCCCCCTCGACACAGTCTTCGTAAGCATATCCGCTCCATTGTCATCTGTGTGCACCTTCTGCAAATCCAACTCTCTCTGCTCTAGAGTATCGCGTATCCAATGAGACCGCGTATCAATATGTTTGGATCTCGAGTGGAAGGTGGGGTTCTTCCCTAAATGAATCGCGCTCTGACTGTCACATAAGAGTGTGTAGCGCTCCTGAGTGAAATCCAACTCTTTGATGAAACGCTTCATCCAAAGAAGCTCTTTTCATGCCTCCTGCAATAAACTCTGCCTCCGTAGTCGACAATGCAACGCACTTCTGTAGTCTTGACTGCCACGAAACAGCTCCCCCAGCAAATAGGATCAGGTACCCAGAGGTTGATCTTCTGAAGTCCAAATCTCCAGCCATATCAGCATCTGTGTAGGCTAGTAGCTCTGGCTCACTATCTCCAAACCTTAACGTTAAATCTGACGTCCCATGTAGGTACCTTAGAATCCACTTCACAGCGCTCCAATGTTCTCTCCCAGGATTGGAGAGAAACCTACTAACAGTACCAACAGCATGCGCTATATCAGGGCGAGTGCATACCATGGCATACATAAGGCTACCAACTGCAGAAGCATAGGGGACCTTCTGCATCTCCTCTTTCTCCTCAGGTGTGCTCGGGCGCTGGTCAGCGGTAAGTCTGAAGTGAGCTGCAAGCGGCGTGCTCACCTTCTTCGCCTGATCCATACTAAATCTCTGTAGCACCTTCCTGATATATCTTTCCTGCGACAACCAAAGTAACTTGGAGCCTCTGTCTCTCCGAATATGCATCCCTAGGATGGTCTTCGCAGCTCCCAAGTCCTTCATCGCAAATGTGGAGCTCAACTACCGCTTCAGCTCGGCAATGCGCGCAGTGCTCCTCCCGACTATCAACATGTCGTCAACATAAAGGAGTAAAATAATGAAATCCTCTAGAGCGTACTACTTCACAAACACGCAGTGATCAAGGGTGGTCCTCCTGAAGTCGATCTCCCCCATAAAAGCATCGAACTTCTTGTACCACTGTCGCGGGGCCTGCTTTAGGCCATATAAGCTCTTCTTCAGGCGATGGACTAGGCTCTCCTTCCCTTTCACCTTGAAACCTTCAGGCTGCTCCATATAAAGCTCCTCCTCAAGATCGCCATGCATAAAGGCGGTCTTGACATACATCTGCTCAATCTCCAGGTCTAGCCTTGCAGCAAGGCCAAGAACAACCCGGATAGACGACATCTTCACAACAGGAGAGAAGATCTCATCAAAATCAACTCCCTGTTTCTGACTGAAACCCTTCACCACTAATCTTGCCTTGTATCTGAGTGGTGTCGAGGGGTCTCCCTGCTTTACTCTGAAAATCCACCGATTCTTCAGAGCCTTCTTGCCCTTAGGCAATCGTACCAGCTCATAATTATGGTTCTCATACAGAGACTGCATCTCCTCCTGCATAGCAACCATCCACTCTTTCTTCTCTGAGCTCTGCACTGCTTCATCAAAGCATTCGGGCTCCCCCGCATCAGTCAACAAAATATACTCAGTAGCAGAGTATCTCGAAGATGGTTGTCTGACTCGATCAGACCTCCGTGGAGCGAGCTCAGCTGCTGGTATGGGCACATCATCAATGATGTCCTCTGTAGGCTCGCCATCATTCATGTCCTCATGGCCTGGAAGTGGCTCAACACCCTGCATTGGATCAGGCTCTGCGGCCTCCTTAGTATCGTCACCTCCAATCATAGGAGACTCTTCATCAGTGTGAGAGTCAGCCTTCTCAGTCTTTTCAGGATCAAGCATAGTCTGATCCTCACAAAATATGGCGTCGCGACTGCGTACAAGCTTCTTCTCAACCAGATCAAAGAACCTGTAGCCAAACTCGCCGCTGTGTCCATATCCCCAAAATATGCATTGACGGGTCTTAGAATCTAACTTCGATCTTTCATCCTGAGGGATGTGCAAAAAGGCTTTGCAGCCGAAGACCCTCAAGTGACTATACGAAGGGTCCTTCCCATACCAGACCTTATCAGGAACATCCTCTTGCAATGCATAACTGGGAGATAGGTTGATGACGTGTGCAACTGTGTATAAAGCCTCACCCCAAAACATGCCAGGTAGCTTTAACTCAGATAGCATGCACCTCACCCTCTCCATCAAGGTCCTGTTCATCCTTTCAGCTATGCCATTCAGCTGCGGCGTCAACAGCATGCGCTATATCAGGGCGAGTGCATACCATGGCATACATAAGACTACCAACTGCAGAAGCATAGGGGACCTTCTGCATCTCCTCTTTCTCCTCAGGTGTGCTCGGGCGCTGGTCAGCGGTAAGTTTGAAGTGAGCTGCAAGCGGCGTGCTCACCTTCTTCGCCTGATCCATACTAAATCTCTGTAGCACCTTCCTGATATATCTTTCCTACGACAACCAAAGTAACTTGGAGCATCTGTCTCTCCGAATATGCATCCCTAGGATGGTCTTCGCAGCTCCCAAGTCCTTCATCGCAAATGTGGAGCTCAACTGCCGCTTCAGCTCGGCAATGCGCGCAGTGCTCCTCCCGACTATCAACATGTCGTCAACATAAAGGAGTAAAATAATGAAATCCTCTGGAGCGTACTACTTCACAAACACGCAGTGATCAAGGGTGGTCCTCCTGAAGTCGATCTCCCCCATAAAAGCATCGAACTTCTTGTACCACTGTCGCGGGGCCTGCTTTAGGCCATATAAGCTCTTCTTCAGGCGATGGACTAGGCTCTCCTTCCCTTTCACCTTGAAACCTTCAGGCTGCTCCATATAAAGCTCCTCCTCAAGATCGCCATGCAGAAAGGCCGTCTTGACATACATCTGCTCAATCTCCAGGTCTAGCCTTGCAGCAAGGCCAAGAACAACCAGGATAGACGACATCTTCACAACAGGAGAGAAGATCTCATCAAAATCAACTCCCTGTTTCTGGCTGAAACCCTTCACCACTAATCTTGCCTTGTATCTGAGTGGTGTCGAGGGGTCTCCCTGCTTTACTCTGAAAATCCACCGATTCTTCAGAGCCTTCTTGCCCTTAGGCAATCGTACCAGCTCATAATTATGGTTCTCATGCAGAGACTGCATCTCCTCCTGCATAGCAACCATCCACTCTTTCTTCTCTGAGCTCTGCACTGCTTCATCAAAGCATTCGGGCTCCCCCGCATCAGTCAACAAAATATACTCAGTAGCAGAGTATCTCGAAGATGGTTGTCTGACTCGATCAGACCTCCGTGGAGCGAGCTCAGCTGCTGGTATGGGCACATCATCAATGATGTCCTCTGTAGGCTCGCCATCATTCATGTCCTCATGGCCTGGAAGTGGCTCAATGCCCTGCATTGGATCAGGCTCTGCGGCCTCCTCAGTATCGTCACCTCCAATCATAGGAGACTCTTCATCAGTGTGAGAGTCAGCCTTCTCAGTCTTTTCAGGATCAAGCATAGTCTGATCCTCACAAAATATGGCGTCGCGACTGCGTACAAGCTTCTTCTCAACCAGATCAAAGAACCTGTAGCCAAACTCGCCGCTGTATCCATATCCCCAAAATATGCATTGACGGGTCTTAGAATCTAACTTCGATCTTTCATCCCGAGGGATGTGCAAAAAGGCTTTGCAGCCGAAGACCCTCAAGTGACTATACGAAGGGTCCTTCCCATACCAGACCTTATCAGGAACATCCTCCTGCAATGCATAACTGGGAGATAGGTTGATGACGTGTGCAGATGTGTATAAAGCCTCACCCCAAAACATGCCAGGTAGCTTTAACTCAGATAGCATGCACCTCACCCTCTCCATCAAGGTCCTGTTCATCCTTTCAGCTACGCCATTCAGCTGCGGCGTCTTGGGCGGAGTCTTTTCATGTCTGATCCATTGCTCTCTGCAATACTCATCAAAAGGACCAATATACTCTCCCCCATTGTCGGACCTGATGCACTTTAACTTCTTCCCAGATTGCCTCTCCACCTCAACGTGGAATCTCCGAAAAATGTCGAGAACCTCACCTTTGGTCTTAATAGCATAGATCCAAAGTTTTCTCGAATAGTCATCAATGAACGTCACGAAGTAAGACGCTCCTCCTCTCGTCTGGACCTTCAGTGGCCCGCAGACATCAGTATGTACGAGCTCTAGTGGCTCGGATCTCCTGGTGGAGCTGTGGCTGAATGAAACTCTATTCTGCTTTCCAGCCATACAATGATCGCATCTCTCCAACTGATCCTCAGATAGATCAGTGATCATCTGCTTCTTGGAGAGACATCCTAGCCCTTTCTGGCTTATGTGACACAATCTCCTGTGCCATAAAGAGCTGGATGCTCCATCTCTGACAGTGTTGACTTGAGCAGCTTCAGGCCTCCCCTCCATGTAGTATAAACCAGTCTCTCTATAACCTCTGGCCACTACTAGCGACCCCTTGATCAGCTTCCAAAAATTTCCACCAAAGACACTTAAGTGTCCCTCATCACCTAGTTTTCCAACTGAAACTAGGTTGAAGCGAATGTCAGGAACATGTCGCACATCTCTTAGGATTAGCAATCCTCCAGTGCTCGTCTTCAGGTGCATGTCTCCCCTCCCAATGACTTTCGGCGTGTCGTCATTGACCATCCTAAGTACTCCACAGTCGTGAGTTGTGTAGGTGGCAAACAATGCTCTATTATGGGAGACATGTGCAGAGGCACCTGAGTCCACAATCCAACTCCTATCATCGCACGATAGTGCAGCAGTGACGTCATCTCCTACAATGATGACATCGTCCTCCTCTGCCGAAGCGATGTCCGCCGTGTGAGTGCCCGTCTTCTCAGTTGAGGACACTCCCTTCTTCTTCTGGTCATTCTTCAGAGTGTAACAAAACTTTTGAATATGACCTTTCTTGTGGCAGTAATGACACTCCACATTTTGGTAGCGAGACTTAGATTTCCCTCTACTTTGGCTCCTCTCTCTCTTCCTTTTTCTACTCTTGCTCCTGCCTCTCCCCCTGGGCTCAGTGCAGAGGATGTCAGCTCGTGAAGAAGAGCCTGATATCCCTTGAGACTTTCTTCTCACCTCTTCGTTCAGGATGCCACTCTTGGCAATCTTCATAGTAATGATGCCCCAGGAGAGAAGTTGATTAGAGAAACTCTAACCATCTCCCAAGAGTCTGGAAGAGACTTCAACAGCCATAATGCTTTGACCTCGTCCTCGAAGGTCACCTTCATAACAGTAAGTTGATCAATAATACCTTGGAACTCATTCACATGATCCAGAATAGGGGATCCTTCCCTGTATCTGAACTCACCTAGCTTCTTCAGCAGATATAGCTTGTTGATGCCAGTACTCTTGGCATATAACGTCTCAAGAGTCTTCCAAAGTATCTTTGCATCAACGATACTCGCGACATGATTGTAGACGTTCGGTTCCACGAACCGTCTGATGAATCCGCATAACTTTTGGTGCTCCACCTTCCATTTCGTCGGATCTGTGTCCTTTGGCATCTCCTCAAAGACAGGAGCATGCCAACCCTTCACGTAGATGAGATCTTCCATCAGTAAGTGCCACTGATGGTAATTTGCGCCGTTTAATTTCACCATTTGCTCGGAACTCGAACCTGAAGTAGATTCCATTGTGCTCTGTCACTGATCAGACTGACCTCAGTTCTTTGAGCCGACTATTTCCAAGAAAGGAATCAAAGAGGATAGGGAGCGGACCAATGGTCGTCACCTACCGCACCCGATCACTAACCCAAAATATCCGATCGGCTCGTCTCGAATCCCAAATAGGTCAGCCCGATACCAGCTCTGATAATGAACCTCCCTCTGATACCACTTGTTGGGCTAGAGAGCACGCAAGCCCGACCAGAGCACCTGCAAATTAGTTCGAGCAAGTACCTGCACGACCGCTTAGCGGTATGCCGATACATAACCAAAAATACAGCACAAAATAACAACAATAAAGGTGACACACAGATATAACGTGGAAACCCAATAGGGTGAAAACCACGGGACGATCGGAGTCCAACCCGGAAAGCCGCCACTAAAAATGTGTAAAACAGATAGGCAATTACAAGGCTTTCCCTCCTCGATCCACACAGGATCTTCACCAACTTCGCACCACACAATAATACACAATAAACAGTAGCAAAAAGTTGCAAGTTACCGACAGTGGCGGACGAGACGGATTACACAAATCCTCTCCAAGATGCCTCTTCGAATCCTTGCCCAAGTCTGCTCCAGATCCAATCTGTGTAGGCGAAGTATTCCTCGTCAACGTCGCAGAGACGTCCGAAAGCTCTCCCCAAACTAAGACACTTGCCACAAAGGCCTCTCTAGAAACTCTTTCAATGCTTGAGATGGGAGAGAAGTGGATGTCTTACCCCTCCTCCTTCATGCCTATTTATAAGTCTAAAACCAAGGGGTAGATGGTGGTAGATAGCATGTGCATGAAGCTTCTATGAAGCTTCCCTCGGTCAAAAGCACATGTCATGAAGCTTCCTCTGGGCACTTTCCTAGAAGCTTCCTTCAAGAGCACATGTTGATTTCTTAGTCAAATGCGGCTACCCCTTTTCACACTTGCATGAAACACATGCTTGAAAAGCATGGTCAAAAGGTGGCTAGCCCCTTTCACACTTAGGAGAAAATACCTCATCATATTGTTGCCCTTCCACCGACGCACTTCCATAGAAATGATGGCACAAGTTATTTATCTTATCAATGTCTTACTATATCTTTCCTGCCATGTGTCCTTCCCCGGAGCCTAGCTGCACTGGGATGCTTTGTGCACCGGGCTGCCCTTATTATAATTATTATTATTACTTTCAAATAAGATTATATGGCTGCGCGTGATAAAGAAACATCGCACCATGATCTAATGATAGTAATGCGACTTTAATTGTTTCACTTTTGCATTTTAGAGTGATATCGTGCCCGAGAACCGGCATGCTTTGATCAAACATGTTAGTGGTGAACATATAATTTGTGGTCACGTCGGTTTAGCAATAAGGCTCCATTTGGCACGGCGGTGGCGGTCGTGAACACGGTGGTTTAAAACTAGTTTTCTGTTCTTGGTGGCCGTCATAACCGTTGTCCTGTCAAACATACATTCTATGACTGTGGTGTTTTTGTCCAAACTCAACGGAGCAGACGCGTCGTGCCAAAGTTTTTAATAAGAAATCCAAAATTTGAAATTTAGTTTCCGCTTGGCACGGCGGTGTCGGTTGTGAACGCGGCGGTTATGAACTGTCGTCTGTGAACGTCTGACCTCACTAAGGGCCCGTTCGTTTGCACAGAATTGAAGACATGAAATTGAAATTCGACGACGAATACCAATTACGTCGTTCGATTTTTAGGTAGCTTAAAGAATTGAAATTTGAGTTGAATATCATGAAATTGATTTTAGCATGTACGCAAAATCTAGCTGGACATATCGAAATTGGGCGAGTTTGGCTCGCTCAATTTACTCCCGATAAAAAAAGAGAAGCAATGACTCCTTAACTGCGCTTCCCGTTTCTCCTCGACATTCTGACACTCGTTTTTTTGCCCAAAACGTGTTTTTACCCGGTCCCCTTGGGAGGTTTCCTTATGATTGTAGGTTCAATTTGATCATTTGAAGTCCAATTGACCTCATTTTGTGAGGTTTGACCAAAATTGGCCTAAGGTTGACCTTAGCCAATTTTGACCAAATTGGTTGACCTCAAGGGTCCCTGGTGACCTACTTACCTTCTTGAATGGTCATAGGGGTGAATGTGATGTTATTTTGGCCTAATAAAGTCTCTTGGCCATTCCTAGGTTGGGCCATCAAGATTTGCTAAATGCACCCCAACGTGCAATTCCTCCTATTTTCTTAAGTTCATGGGGCCCCTTTGGCCCACCTTGTGTACATTAATTCATCCTAGGGGAATTTCCCATGGTTATGTGTGATGCAAAAGGTGTTTTAGCCCTTTTTGAGTTACCTTGAGTTCTCTTTACATTGGGGTGGACCATGGTGGCTAAGTGCACACCATGTGTTTTTCACCCATTTAATTTGTCATCTTGGTGCCCTATGTCACTTATCCTATTTTTGTCATGACTTGTCATGACAAAAATTCTCTAGGGGCCTAGCAGTTTGGGGGATGTTACAGTCACCCTCTCTGTCACCATGTTCGAAGTGACCAGTCAAGTAAAGTTCGTTGTGGTTAAAGCTCCAAGCAGATACAATGTCATTTTGACCGACCATTACTTAATGAGTGTCAGACCATTGTTTTGACATACCACTAGGTGGTAATGCTCGATATTGGAGGAAAGCAGTTCAGGGTCCAAAGTGACCTTCGAATTGCTCGGGAATGCTACATGAGCTCGGACAATGCGATCGAGACTTGTCTTCTTTCTATCACGAACGCTGAAGAAGAAGAAAAATGTTGCCAAGTCATCAAAAATCCTGAAGAATCCGTCAGGGAGGAATTTCCCACGGAGAAGGATGCAAGAGATGGTGCTCATCTGGAGACCACTCAAGCTATCCAAAATGTCCTGATGGAAGGGGGAGATGGAGAAAGAACAATATATATCAATGATGGGTTGAAGGAGGACACAGAAATGCTAATCACCCGTCTCTTAACCAACTTGGACATCTTCGCTTGGTCAGCTGCTGACAAGCGTGGGGTAGACCCTATTGTCCTTTGTAACCATCTCAACATCAATCCCGCCTTTAGGTTGATCAAGCAAAAGAAGCGAGCAGTGATGGAAACCTTGGCAAGACGCATTCAGAAGGTCTCAAAGCTTCCCAAGGCCAACTTCATCAAGAAGATCCATTACCCCGGATGTGTCTCAAATATTGTAATGGTTAAAAAGTCTAATGATAAATGACGTATGTGCGCAGACTTTACAAAGTTAAATAAAATATGTCCTAAGAATTGTTACCCCTTGCCTTGGATAGATTCCCTAGTTGGTTCTACTGTGGGATTTTATGTCATTAACATTTAAGATGCTTTCTCGAGATATCATCAAATCCAAACACATGCTCCCGACATTCCGCATACACCATTCATCACAAATGAAAGATGTTACTGCTACCGGGTTATGCCCTTTGGACCTAAGAATGCTGAAGCCACTTATCAACATATGAGATCAAGTATTTAAAAATAAAAAAGCGAAACTTGAAAGCGTACGTGGTTTCAGTGCCGTTTTGGTCGGTCCAAAACCGCTCCCCTGCGGCGCGGTTTCGGTTTGTGCCCAAACCGCATCGCTTGCTTCCTTTTTTTTCCCCTTCTCGCAGCCGCCTCTACCCCGACCTTCTTTTTGGCAGCATCCACGACTTTTCTTGCTGCCACCTTTGCCTCGGCCTTCTCTTTGGCAACATCCACGGCTTTTCTCGCTGCCGTCTTTGGCTTTGCCTTCTCCTTTTCAGCATCACCAACCTTTCTCGCAACCTCCTCCACCGCAACCTTTTTGACTACTTCCTAATAACAGATCTTCATAAAGAAATGGACTTGCTCTGAGTCTAAATCAACTAAAACTTGCTTTTAAAATTCAGACAAACTTCATACTTAAAATTTCATTCGACCAACGTCTTCTAATAGCTTGTACTCTAGCTTCTTGAATATGCACTAAATATAAACCGACGAATACTACTAGGCACAACTTCTATCGTCGAATGTACCATGTGTTCGACAATTTTTCATACTTGCAATTTTGTTGTGGTGATCCTATAAATAGGATCGCGATGGCACCACGAGGGCGTGAATTTTAAGTGACCAAAGAGTGGGTAATATTTAGGTACGTTCGACGCATGATCAGCATCGTGCACGAGATATAAATAAGTTCCAATTGGATTATTTTCCCATTTGGATTATTTTCCAGTAGGAATGACTCGTTTATTTCCAGTTCGATTATTCTAGCAACTCCAATTTGAATTACTCATTTTATACATAAATATTAGCCTAAAATCCAACTGAGATTATCCCTGCATGATGAGCATGGTCCTTCAGACGTACCTAAAAATAACTCCCAAAGAGGGGGGAGGGGTTCACTACAAGAAGAGAGACAAGCTTCATTCCCTCCATCATCTCATCGTCCGTCATCTTCAATTACTCTCCATTATTTTTTATTTTCGGGTGCATCAAGATGTGTTTATGTCAACCATAGAGAGCCTATCCTTCTAGTCGGGAAGTTATTCAGTCCGGCAGCTATAGAAAAATCGGAACCACTCCTATATATATATATATATATATCTTAACTACTATAATGATAAAGTCATGACTTCGAAATTAGAATAGCCGTCCGATCGAGGGTTCATAATTCTGCTGCAATTTGATCGAGCTCAATCAAATCACACCCTCTCTCCACATTTTACTAGGTCTCCTCAACCTACTACTAGGGTGTCCTAAACCTATAAAATTACGATTTTGCCTCTACTAGGGTATCCTAAACAATATGGAAAATTATTTCGGGTTGCCCGCAATTGAAATTGCCCCGCAAGCCGGCACGCCATATACCACCAGCAGGCAGCCATCCAGCTACCAGCCCGGGCTCAAGCCCACAACACTTCCGGCCCGCTACCTGCAAAACTCCTGTTCACGTGATCACTCCGTGAACAGCTTTATATATTTAAAAGTATGAAATAAACTGGCGTTGTGGGACTAATTCAAACAATCGGGTGACAATGCGCGTAAAAAGTGGCATGTCAACAGTGTGTGTGCGTGCAGTGCTCATAATCTATAAGAATGAACAGTGGCGTGTGCCACTCTTAAATTATTTTTGAACAATGGTTCACTCCACTGTTAATTATTTTGACTTTCTTTTTTTCTTTTTGTTTTTTCTTTTGCTCATAATCTATAATTATTTTAACTTTTTTTTTCTTTTTTAAATAACGGAGCGGGCGTAGCCCGTCGGTGGAGGGCGGAGCCCGCCGGGCCAGGCCGGGTACTGTCGCGCTTGGCCATATAGGCGAGCGGGCGGAGCCTGTCGCGGGCGGGCGTAGCCTGCCGCGGGCTGACGGAGCCCGTCATCGTCGGACGGGTACTGTCGCGCGGGGAACGGAAGGCCCCCCTGCACTGTCACTTATATATGTATGTATATACACACACACACACACACATATAGACTATCCTTCAAGTCGGGAAGTTATTCAGTTCGGAGGAGAGAGAAAAACCGGAACCACTCTCCTATATATCAAGTCACGTGGCCAGCCCAAATCCCTACGCAAAAATATATATTGCACTTTCCTCAAATTTGACTGCTCCTCTTCAATCCTAGACGTATATTTGAAAACAGTGCCACACAAGGCGGATCATGGTAAATTCCATAGTTTTTGAGGCATGAGGGTATACACATTTTAATCAACATTTTGTATCTGGCCTAATTGTATAGATGCCCAGCATACAATTACTTACACCCATCCTTGATATTTTGTATCAATTGCAATATCTTTCCATTATTTTATGTGAAACTTTATCGAAGGCTTCGTTTGGGGGACTTATTTTCACCGGTCAAGCGGTTACGACCGCATGAACCGGACCTTAATTTAGGTTCGATTCATGCGGTCGTAACCGCTTGATCCGTGAAAATAAGTCCACCCAAATGAAGCCTAAGGCTTCGTTTGGGGCGGCGTTTCGCCGCCCCGTTTGGGGCAAACGACGGCGGAAGGCGGCAAAACAAATGCCCCTCCGGCGGCGTTTGCCGCGTTTCGCCCCGCAGGAAGAGGAAAAGCCGCGGATAAGCTGCGTTTCCAGCCTTGGCTTGCCCCCTCCGGTCCGACGGAGCGTCTCCAGCCGCCGTCTCCGCCCGCCCCCGCTGCGCCAAATGAAGCCTTAGTTTTTGTTTGGGTGCTGATATCCGCACTGTAGTTTTGGCTCTCCGCACTCTCTTTGTACGAGTTTTCTAAAAATGCATGTACAAGACGTATTTTCAAAAATTTGCTATAGTTACGCTCATGTTTTAATCGGGGCGGTAATACGTCTTCTGCGTGCATTTTTAGAAAAAGTGTTCAACACGAAAGTTGTAGATTTCGACGAGATCTATAACTTTGTGTTGGACAATTTTCCTAAAAAATACATGTACAAGACGTATTTCCAAAAGGTGCGTGTATAACTCATACAAATATAGTGCGGATAGCCAAAACTGCAGTGCAGATATCAGCGCCCTTTTGTTATATATAGAGAATAGCCATCAAATAAAGGCTTCGTTTGACACAGCATTTTGTTGCGATGAGTTTGGATAAAAACGTCACCGTCATAGAATGTATGTTTGGCATGACAATGGTTATGATCGTCATCGAAAAAAGAGAACTAGTTTTGAGCATAAAATTGATGAAGTTCCTCAGATGAGGTCGGACATTCACGAACTAAGTCAAACGGAGTCAAAAGCTAAAGATCTACAAAATATGGGTAAATATCAGCATTTTTGGACACCGCCCCGCCCTGAACAGAAAATTTGACTTTTTTGCTGCAGATGATTTAAATTTTTTTGTATTTTATTATGAGTTTTTAAAATTTTTATGTATCCAAACTCTAAGTTGACTAAAACTTGACATATTTGTTAATTGTTCGGAGCCGGACTCCTTTGGTATTCAATTGTCGCCGGCTTGCTCGCGGGAGGCCGGAGGCCCGGAAGTTTAGTTTAATAATCAAATAATTATTCAACGCAATTTGTCACTTGGATGAACCTGCTTCTTTTCTATATAAAACCTCCAAAGGGCCAAGCCCTTATAGCTCAGGAAGACAAAGATGAACAAGGCCGGCCATGTTTTGGTCTTCGCTGTGGTGGCTTTCATGGTATTCATGGCGTTGATGAACGGCGCTGCGGCCGTCAACCATTTTTGTTGCCAGACTTTTGGTTGTTGCTTGGAAAGCGGATGTTCTCCGGAACCATGCCGCGACAATTGCTGCCATTCTAGCCACGGAATTCCATAGAAATGATGGTACAAGTTATTTATCTTATCAATGTTTTTACTGTATTTTTCCTGCCTCCAGAATATGTATATTCTACTATTTTGGCCTGTAACGGATTTGAGTTCTGGAAGCAATCTCTTGCAAAAATGCAGGGTAAGATTTGCCTGCATTTCATCCTTGTGGTGGGAACCTCGCTGCACGGGGATGCTTTGTGCACCGGGCTACCATTTTTATTATTATTTTCAAGTATGGTTATACGGCCGGTTCGTGATAAAGAAGCGGCGCACCATGATCTAATGATAGTAATGCGACTTTAATTGTTTCAATTTTACATTTTAGAGTTATGTAGTGCCCGAGAACCGGCATGCTTTGATCAAACATGTTAGGGCGAACATATAAATTGTGGTCACTATGGTTTAGTCATAAGTTTTTAATAAGAAATTCAAAATTTGAAATTTAGGCTCTCTTTGGGGCGGTAGTAAAAAAACTTTATTCTCACTGTCACCGCTTTTTTTATGTTGTTTGGATGATTAGCTTTTTCAAAATAGCTTTTCCAAGAAATGTGTTTTGGGGGCTTTTTGAGCCCCCGGTCCAACTGGGCTTTCTAAAAGCCACTCTCTCTGCTTCAGCTTTTACTCTTTTATTCGAGGGTTTACTAAAGTCATGCCCGACCACTTGCGATCTGCCTTTCCTCTTTCTCGCCACTGCAAAGGTTTTCTTCTCCTGTTCGCGATTCTTCATCCATTCGCGATCTTTGCTTCTCACCACTGACCTTTTGTAACATGTTTTTTTTCATGATTTATATAATATTTACTTATCTATGCGATTAATGATTATCATAAAACACTTTTTATTATTAAAAGTTATTCATTCAAACAGAAAAATATAAAATATCTTTTTGAAAACCACTTAAATAGAGATTTTTCAAACAGTCTTACAACTTTTTCGAACACCTTTCTGAATAATGCCCATACCGATTTCCCATCACAATTTTTTTTCACCAACAACGCTGGCCCAAACAGAGCCTTAAGCTCATTTTAAAGGCCTAACTACATTCTCCCATCTCTCTCTCACAATTCCTATTTCTATTTCTATTGATTTCTAGGGCATGGTGGACGGAAATCAAGCAGAGATTCCTCGAAATTGTTGGTGGCGCTGTCACAGTTGTTTGAAGTCATTTTAGATCAGTTTTGGGTAGCCAAATCCCACATAGGCTAGATTGGAAATTGTTCTTGATTATTGAACGACGATGACAGATCTCAGTAACATTTTTGATATATGATTATTGAAGCTAATTAGACCTTTTTGTCAAGATTTGTGAGGTTGATTGTTGAATAATTCTTTGTTTGTTAATTGTGTAAAAGTGGCAAGGGTAAATCCGTAGGTGTACGTCCAATATGGTCATGGAATGAGTTAGGCTGTAAGTGGGAAGGCGATGGAGGTGACTCAAGGTAGAGGGTCCCTATGCTCGAGAGGCTCAAAGCAAAGTGTCAAATCCTCCATGCGAGTTCTGACCATGATCTGCTCGCCCATCCGAAAATGCTGCTCATGCATGTGTTCGCCTGCCTGTGACTTATATAATTCATTACTGCTAACAATTTTCTTTCTGATCAATTCATGCAATTAATTAATCTGATGGATGAAGGATTCTATAGACTCATTAGGACGCGACCCTATGGGAACATGGACGAGGTCAATAGACTTTCTAGGTCATATCCCAATACTATATGAAATGAACTCATGTCAGTAGACTTATTAACGAAGCTATTGTATGATAACTTAACTATGGGTAAGAAAAAAATTCCAAACCGATGAGTGCTCACCAACTAGATGTAAATGTATATTCGGACAAATAACGGGCTCGGAGGCTTAACGAGTCGGTTCGGATACTGGGATATCCGATACCCGTATTGAACCTAGGGTTTTATCTATAAATACCTAGCTGGGGGAAAAGGGTAGTTGATTCCACTTTGATCCACACCCGGGTGCTTCGAGCGACCCCTTTCAATCTCGAAGCAGGCCCCGTCGTTCATTTTCAAGTGTGTGAGATCGCGAAGCCATCTGGTCTCCACTCGAGATCGCGAAGCCCTCCCGCCGCCGCTCGAGATCGCGAAGCTTCCTCCCATCGATGATAATGCTCGCGAAGCCCTCGCGTCGCCGATCGTGCTCGTGAAGCCCTCCCATCGCTGCTGCCTTCCGTCGCAGATCTAGGGTTTCACCTGGATCTTTGTCGCCGCTGCGCCTTGGTTGCAGGAGGTCGCTCCCTTTCCAGCTCGTAAAAGAGGTAGATCTCCCGGCGCTTTTCCTTTCTCAGTCTCGCGGAAAGAAGAAGAAAGTTCTCGACGAATTCATGCCCTCTCGACAAATTTGTGTGTAATTTCGACGAATTCGTCGTGTCCTCCTGTGTGTTCTCGACGAATTCGTGCCCTCTCGGGGAATTTGTGCGTAATTTCGACTCTGTCATCATGTCCTCCCGTGTGTTCTCGACGAATTCGTGCCCTCTCGACGAGTTTGTGCGTAATTTCAATGAATTCGTCATGTCCTCTTGTGTGCTCTCGACGAATCTGTGCCCTCTTGACAAAGTTGCTTTCAACGAATTCGTCGTGTTCTCCCGTGACAAATCGACGAATTCGCTCAGTCCCTCTGTGATCTCTCTACCAATTTTTGCTGATCTCAATATATTGAAGGGGAACAACTTCTCCCCTCTTCCGATGGTCAAGCTAGAGAAATTCATAGCATCTGAGTTCAATTCCTGGAAGTTAAACACTCAGTTTGGAATGAAGTGTCTGAACGTGTTCTACACAGTTCAGTCAGATCGTGCTGATTTCTTAGGGACAGTTGATGAGGAGCAATGAGTCAGTGACAAGGATTTCTGCAGAGACTTCCTCGAGTCTAGCAAAGACTTATATGAAGATGAAGTCTAGATCTGCTAAGGAGATCTGGAATGCTTTGGAGGAGCATTTCAAGCAGGAGGAGGACCTATCCAAAGCTCACTTGGTGGACAAGTTTCACTCTTTCACATTCGACGAGGAGAAAATAATTCTCCCTCAGGTATCAGAATTTGAAAATTTGGTCGATTCTTTGCAAAGTGAAAAATATTTCTCTGCCAGACAGTTTTGTTGCTGACATTATTGGTTTTAAGTTGTCATCCATGTGGTACAATTTCAAAACTAAAATGTACCACAAGAAGATGCAGGTTGGTCTCAACGACCTCAAACATTTTATACGCATTGAGGATGAAAATAGAACTAGACAAGCGTTAGAGGTTGTTAGCAAACAGAAAGTTGTTGCCAACATGATCACAAGCTATAAACGCATGCCGAACCCTAACAAAACCAAACGCACACCAAGTAGTTCCCATGTTGCAGGCCCTCATAAAAGTATTACAAAGTTCAAGGGCAAGTGTTTTAATTGCAATAAGTGGGGGACACAGTGCATCTGACTGCGGGCTTCCTAGAAAGGAAAAGTGCAAAGCACAAAAAGAAGGCAACCATGCAAATATGGTTAGTCTTGCTGAGCCATCCACCTTTGTGGCTATGGTTGGAAATGGGAAGGCCAGCACTGAGTGGTACCTTGACTCGTGGGGCAACCTGCCATGTTTGCAACAATACTAATCTGATGACAGGGCTCTCCAATGCAGAAGAAACTGTGAAGGTTGCAAACGGTGGGACAGCTGACGTACTAAAGGTGGGGAATGCAACATTATTGTTATCCTCAGGGAAAACTTTAACTTTAAAGAATGTTAAGTTTATTCCTTCTCTAGTTGCTATCTTAGTGTCTATTAGCTTATTATGTGATGTTGGTATGTCTTTCAATTTCAGTAGTTGTAGAGTAACACTATCAGTTAACTCTCACTATTTTGGATGTGCCTACGTCCAAAATAGGATGTACAGACCGAGTCTAGTAAATGAACTAGTTCAACAAGTTCAATCAAACTTAGTTAGCCCTAAGACTCTACATGAGAGACTAAGACACGTGAACTACAGGAAGATGTTCCAAATTACTAGAACTCACCAAATTACCTTAGACACTACAAATATAACTGAAAATGTGAAGTGTGTCCCCGGATAAAGATCACTAGGAAACCATTTAGTGCGGATACTAGGAGCACAACACCTCTAGAACGCATACACTCCGACATCTGTGACTATAAAAGTTTTGTCACTAGAGGAGGTAGGAAGTATTTGATCACTTTTATAGATGACTGTTTAAGGTTCTGTCACATTTACCTTCTTAAAATTAAAGACAAGGCATTTGAAAAATTCTGTATTTTCAAAACCAGGGTAGAAAACCAACTTGACATGAAAATCAAAAGATTTAGAAATGATAGAAGAGGAGAATATATGTCCAGTGGGTTCAAGTGTTTCCTTGCTCATCAAGGAATCATAGCAGAAAACACTGCTCCTTACTCACCCCAATCTAATGACATAGCTGAGCGAAAAATAGAACGTTAACAGAAATGTTAAACTCTATGCCATTTACTGTAGGAATGCCTTCTGCCTATTGGGGAGAAGTAGTCTTAATCGCAAACCACATTCTAAATAAAATTCATCATGCTAAGTTAGAGGATACACCCTACGAGCTCTGGTTTAAGAGACACCTAAACATCATTAGATTTAAGACCTGGGGATGTATATCCTATGTTAGGATTCCTGACCCAAGATAGTCTAAGATTGGACCTAGGACCAACACTTGTATCTACCTAGGTTGTTCTGAAGATAGTGCTGCAGACAGATTCTTAGACATTTCAAACAATGTCGTTATAGAATCTAGGGATGCTATGTTCTTTGAAGATAAATTTCTTAAAGATAAGAACTTGTCACTCCCAGACATGCAAATAACTATTATTGACGAAGATCCTGAATCAGTATCGAACACCTCCTACTCAGTTTCTATAGACAACTTTGGCCTAGAGTCTAGGAGAACTTCCGTAAGAGAGTGAACTCCCAGAACCTTCGGTAGTGATTTTATCACTTACCAAGTTGAGGTCGATCCATCCACTTATAAGGAAGCGATGAGATCAATGGACTCACTTCTCTAGAAAAAAGTTATTGACGAAGAGATAAACTCTCTACTTGTAACATCCCCCAAACTACTAAACCCTTAGAAAATTTTTGTCATGGCAAAGTCATGACAAAAATAGAACAAGAGATCAAGAATACCTTGATGATAAGTTGAATGCACCAAGTGGGCCAAAGAGGCCCCATAAACCTAAGAGAACTGGTAGATTTGCACCTGGGGTGCATTTAGCAAATCTTGATTTCTTAGCTTAAGAGTGGCAAAAGGCTCCAATAAGCCAAATTAACCTCACCTTGACCCTTTGATCATTCTAGAGTAGTAAGTAGGTCACTAGGTGTAACGGCCCGTAGTCCATCACAATTATTAATAATATCCTCAATTACATTCATAAAGTTTTGAGCGCGCATTCATCATAGCATTTAACATAACACAATGAGTAAGCACATGCATAAGCTATCAACTGAAAAATCCGAGTCCTATATAATTAATACAAGTTTCTACTGATTTAAAAGTAGTGCGACAAATTCCAAATACATTACATGATGTCCACTAGATTCTAACAAGTGCAGTATTAATAACAACAAAACAGGTACAGGCTTTTATTTATAATACTCCAGCGCAGACAACGCATTATTTTCTAGCTCTGCCCTGCATGGGATTTGCCTTTACCTAAAAAAATTTGAATTGGAAACCGTTAGTCTTTACTAAAGACTAAGTGAAACACTATTTCTTTAACCTGCATTACATGCAAACCTGTGAGCAATATCTACAATAATATGCATATTTCCATCATAAAACCATTTCTAAATAGTTAACAAGGTGAGAACATTTGAAGCAAGTAAACATGTCCTTTCCATAATAGCATTTCTATGTATCAACATGTATTTCGTGTACACTAGCAATAATACTTATCCTTGGCATGATATACGATATGAAGACATAAAGAAACTTAAGCTAAAAACATGGTTTACTTTAAGAGCTACAAGTAACATATGCATTCCTTCTTAATATGATTCGTTCGTTTAGGTAATATTAGGGGCGATTTGAATCCTTTTTCCTTTTTGTTTCCTTTACATGACTCATCATGTTTCATTCATTAGGGCCCACCCCGAAGGGTTTTCATATTTCCTTCATTTCATTCGTGTGCACGTACTTCAATTCGCCCATAATAAAACCTCGTGTTGACACATTTACATAAATTACATAAAGTAGTTATTTATTTTTATATCCCCTCAGAAGTTATCATTCGCCTGTTTGCCTTATACAAGGCCATACATTCTAGCGAGAATCATTTTCAGTGATATATTAGTATGCTTCATATCATCACATACAATGAACATATTTTTCCTTTTCTTAAAATAGAAGTGCATATAACTGAAAGTACTTGAAAACTATGCATAAATTAAACAAATAGGTCTCACCGCTTCTTTTTCCTTTCCCAAGTCACGCCTCAAGTCACCGCCACCTCTACCGTTGGATGCCATCCTTCACAATTTCTGTTAAAGAATTCATAATAGTTAAGAACATATTCATCGGGGTTGCATCACAATTAGAGTGTTGACGTTGACCTCTAGGGGTGACTTAACAGTTCAAGACTTGATTAAGTAAGGACAACATACAAAAGGGGCTGCAAGAAGAGTGTTTCAGATTAAGTCCAAACAGCATTAAGGAATAGGCATGCAGTCCAAACAATCAAGCCATATGCACCAACATGTACAAGGACAGGAGCATGAGTAGTCGGCCAACACAAAAGGAGGTATAGCAGAGCCTAAAGCAACACCTGAAACAGCCCAATGGGCTGCAACATATCAGCCCAAAACAAAATCTGCATCATAGCCTCCAATTTCAAACAGGAAAACTTTCAACTAAACAAGAACTGCAGCAGGGCTGTCAACAGAATAGCAGCAGCACAACAATAAATCTCCAAAGTAAACAACAGCACAGCAGCCGGTAAACAAGAAGGAAAGCAACAAGCAGAGTAATGATATTCTAAGACCAACAGCACACCAGCCGGTAAACAAGCTAAGACCAACAGCACACCAGCCAGCAAAACCAAGAAGTTTAAACCAACATTAGTCGGCCTTAGAACAACAGGAAGAAAGCCCAAACTCCTTAAACCAACGGCCACAAAACCAAGAAGGAGAACAACAGATAGATACGAAATAGAACAGTCGGACAAATGAAAACCAACAGGAAGCTTCATCAGTTCTATTCCCCTCCCATGAATCCATCACAATCACATATTTTGTTGAGAAGAAGAGGAATATGAAATTACTTACAGTGATTTAGAAGATAACCTATCGAGGCTTTGCTTCTCCAAAACCCCCAAAACGACACAGCTTCAGCTCAACCAAAGCCGCAAGCCGCGAATCCTTGCCCACGATTCTTGCACAGCCACGAAATTACAGCTTTTCTGTGAGATTAAGAAGAGCGAAGGAGAACGGAAGAGGAGAGCGGCGCCGTGCCCTAGAGCGACACCGTCGAGGGAGAAGGAAGAAATGACGATAATCAATCGGTTTGGTAGGGCTTAGAGGCAGGGGAAACAAAACCCGCCGCTTAAACATTAGCCAGCCTTTTTCCTATTCGCAGCCCAAATTAAACTTAAATCAATATTCTTCTTGTTTATCAAAAGTCCAAATGCAGTTACTAATAGCATCCCACCTTTCAGCCATAAGGAAATCCCTCATAGCACATTAATATCAGCTAGAAGGCAGCCTTTAATAGACCTTCAATTTCAGTTATACCTTTATTACCCCACATTATTTCACTGATTTATTTATTTCATCATAGGGGATTTTAAGTTCGATTCTTTATTATGCAATGTTCATCATAGGGGATATTTACGTGCTAAATATCTTCATTCAATATATAATAAAAATTAAATACTGATAAACATTTACGTACGAGAAATGTTGTACCTCACACTAGGGACCCTTATGGTCAACCAATTTGGTCAAAATTAGCTAAAGTCAACTTTAGGCCAATCTAGGTGAAACCTCCATAAATAAGGACAATTGGACTCCAAATGATCAAATTGGACCCACCATCATGTGGCAACCTGCCTAGGGGACCTAATGGACCCAAAAGCCCCATCATGGGGCCATCAATTAAGCTCAATTGGGCCAATTACTAAAAATTAAGGAAGTCCACAACCCTAGGGCAGCCCTGCTCGAGTTAGTTTGAGGACAAACTAGCAGCGGAAGCAATAGTATGCCCATAGGAAAAATCACGTTATATTGTCCATCAAATGAGATGCTTTAGGCCAACCTTTCTAATCAAACCCTTTTCTTATGTAGCCTCCGGTGAACGTCCCTACCCGGGCGACGATTCCCCATGTGCAAAACATAGTCCCCCAGTGCAAAATGAAATTCCTCCCGTACAGGCTGCGGTCCCTCCTCCACCGGCTCCCACCCAATTCCAACAAACGGAGCTGGGTCAGACTTTGGCCGCTATTCTACAGGCCTTTTCTCAGCAACAGGCCCCGGTCCAGGCCCCCAACCCAGGGGCAAATTGGTTGAGTGTCTTCTGAGGCCTCTCCCCACCGTCTTATACAGGGACAGAGTCACTAGTACAAACAGAGGAATGGTTGGATGCAATCCAAGAGATGCTGGCTGGGATTCATTGTCCAGTGAACGTGGCGGTGTCCTTGGCCGTTTCTGCCTTGAAATGTCATGCCAAGAGATGATGGAAGTCGGCCCTAGACACCACCTTTGCCGGCTTGGAGTATGCCGACATTACATTGGAAGAATTCAGGGAGGCACTGTTAGAGCACTTCGTGCCGCAAACTGCAAGAGACAACTTAAATACAATGCCAACTCTTACAGGTACCTTAATGTTTTCTTTTATGTTTACTTAAATACAATGCCAACTCTTAGTTTACTTCAACATTAAACCAAACCACCAAATCACTCAGGTATACTGTTAGTTTGCACAAAGCCCGCTTACACCGTATTCGATACGGGTGCTTCCCACTAGTTTGTATCAGCAGAATTCGTAAACAACCTGGACCAGGTGCAACATTTTAAAGGCGTCGAAAGGAAGGTGCAACTTGCAGACGAATCAGACATATTAACGTGCGCCAAGTGCAACATGAATGTAGAGATTGGAGGAAGGATGTTCGAAGCACTGACGACGTTATTGAAGATGAAGGGATACGATCTAATCTTGGGCATGAACTGGCTATACTGGAACCATGCCAAGATTGATTGCCTAACGAAGAAAATTGTGCTGAAACACGTGGACTCCGAGGTGGCTATCGAAGGTATTAGACCCATCTCCCGTCATTTAATTTCGTCGACTCCGGTCTTCAAGGCCCACTTACAAGGAGATGAAGTCTACATGATATGTTTTGAGATGAAAGAGGAGGAGAATTCCCTGAATAATATCCCTGTAGTTCAAAATTTCCCCGACGTATTCCCAGAAAAGCTACCAGGACTACCGTCGCACAGGGAGAAGAATTTCCAGATTCAACTAGTGCCAGGAGCTAGGCCCGTATCTAGAGCACCATACCAAATGGCCCCGAAGGAGTTAGCAGAGTTCCGCACCCAACTGCAGGAGTTAGTGGACTCTGGGTTCGTCCGGCCGAGCTCATCGCCATGGGGAGCCCCGGTACTCTTTCTGAAGAAGAAGGATGGGACCCTTCAGTTGTGTATCGACTATCGAGAACTTAAAAGGCTAACAGTGTGTAACACTTATCCTTTACCCTGGATTGACGAGTTGTTCGATCAACTAGAAGGGGCGCACTGGTTCTCAAAATTAGATCTGAGGTCAGGGTACTATCAATTACGGATCCAGGAAGAAGACAACCCGAAGACGGCCTTTAGCAGTCGGTATGGCCTCTACGAATTCACGGTAATGCCCTTTGGACTCACGAATGCCCCCTCCGCATTTATGAGTCTAATGAACCGCGTGTTCGAAGCCTACCTGGATGTCTTCGTTATCATTTTCATAAATGACATATTGATCTACTCAAGGACGATGGAGGAACACGCTCAACATCTAGCGCTCGTTTTGGAAAGGCTTAGAGAGCACAAGCTGTATGCCAAATTTAGCAAGTGCCAATTATGTCTTAAGAAGATAGCCTTCTAGGGCATATCATCAGAGGGGCCAGATTGGCAGTAGATCCGGCGAAGGTTCAGGCAGTACGTGACTGGCCTCAATTGAAACATCGTCGGATGTGAGGAGCTTCCTAGGACTTGCCGGATATTACCGGAAGTTCGTGGAAGGGTTCTCCCGTATTGCCTTTCCTCTCACATCTCTAATCAAGAAGGATGCACCGTTTGTATGGACGCCGAAATGTGAAACAGCCTTCCAAGAACTAAAGAGCAGACTTATCTCCGCCCCGATCCTTGCTCTTCCATCTGGGAAGGAAGGATTTCAAGTATATACAGATGCATCTTCCCAGGGAATGGGTGCAGTTTTAATGCAGAACGGCCATGTGATCGCGTACGCATCACGACAGCTAAAGAAGCATGAGCAGAACTACCCGATACACGACTTAGAGATGGGGGTCGTGGTCTTTACACTGAAAATTTGGAGACACTACTTATATGTAACATCCCCCAGACAGCTAGACCCCTAAGTTGGTTTTGCCATGACAAAACCATAGGAAGAGCCCAAGGCCATGTGAATTGAGGTGAGAAGAAGAAAACCACCTTGGTCTGCAAATAGCAATTTCCAGTAACTAAGCTTAGGGTTGGACTTTAGGGCCTCAACTTGACCATTTGGCCCCACCATAGTATCCCTAACCCTTTAGGGGTCCCCTTAGGGCACCAAGGACCCATTGGGGTCAACCAAAGAGGTCAAATTGACCAAAGTCAACCCTAACCCTAAATTGGTCAAAATAGCCTAATTAGAGTCAATTAACCTCCACCATGACAAATTGATCACTCATCTAGGTCTAGAATATCATAAGAGACCTAGTAGACCTAAAATCCCCATCATGGGACCCCCAATAGTGCAAATTGACCAAAATGCCCCTTTAGGTCAAAAATGGCAATTCTTCACAAAGTGCCCTAATTGACCATCACCATATTAAATTGACCCTACCCATAGTGTTACCATATCATAGGGGACCTAGTGGACCCAAAAGCCCCATCCTAGGGTCACCCAATTGGTCAATTTGAACAAAAGTCAAACTTGCCCAAATTAGGTCAAATCCCTTGGATCTAGCCCAATCCCTTTGGGCTAAGCCCAAATTGATCATTTGACCAGCCTAGTAGACTGATATTAAACATGAGAGAGAGGGAAAATCGGCCATGATGAGTAGGAGAGAGAAAAACCCAATTTTGGAGGAGAGAGAAGGTGGTGTTCATGGCCATTAAGAGGATACACCCCTTGGAATCCCCATTGATGTCCCCTTTCATCTCCCCTGATGAATGTGGAGGGAATTCCAGGAGTTTTCTGGAGGAATTGAAGGTAGGGGGGAAGCATAAGGGTGGTCGGCCATGGGGGAGAGGAGGGGTCACTTGGTGATCTCTTGATGGAGCCCTCCTCCCATTAAATTGAGGCCTCCATTAGCTTCAAAAGCTCTCAAGGAGTTGAAACCCCCACTTTCCCGACCCTTTCAATGCTCAGAGGAGGAGATTCCATGGCACCCAAAGCTCCAAGGGGGAACAATGGCGGCCGGCAAACGGAGCCACGATTCACACCAAATAAGGTCCGATCCTCCTCCTCCTTACTAGTGCTAGTATCTTAGATCGAATTAGGAGAGAAATCGGGCTCAAAAGAGCCCGATCGGAGAGTTGAAATCTCAGATTTTCCATGAAAAACCACACTTGTGAGTTCGCCGGAAAACACCCCTCCGGCGGCCGTGTCGCCGCCCGGCGATAGCCACCACCTCAACGGAGGTGGTGGTGGTGGTGGCCGGCCAGGGAGGTGGCTGTGGTGGCCGGAAAATGGCCTGGAAATAGCTCCAGGTTGGGCTAATCCCGTGCCTTGGCTGGAGCTTGAAGATGAGCAGCATCCACCCATCTTGCTTTAAGATTCGTGCACCCCCTTAGTTCTAATTCCATTTTTTGTGATTAAAAATGCAGCTCCTTATTAATTCTGGTAAAAATAGTTAGAGGCTGATTCAGAAAAAGTGGTCAACATAAAAAATGTAGCCCTTGATGTCTAATTTAATACAAAATTGAAATCACTCAATTTGGAGTCCTGGTTAGGGCACAGCACTCATTTTAGTGGGGAATGTCCATATGGCTATCCAGAACTTGTTTTTGATGCCCACACCAATCTAGAACTCCAAATGACTTGAAATTTGGAGGGTAGGCTACTCTTATATACATCTAACACATGTCCAAAAATCAGATTGATTGGAGAACTTTTCCCCTTAGTTTTTGGAAAAATTCAATAATCCTTGTGGGACCTAATTAGGTGCCCTAAACACATCAAAACCCTTCCAAATTTGGATGGGAGGTCCTAGAGAGCAAGTAGAGTCACTGGTTAAAATTTCATGATTTATGGAGTTGATTTGGTGGGGTAATTCACCAAAACAACCTTAGGCTCCCTAGGTTTAGGCAAAACTTTGGGTGAGTGCCCCCACACTTCCACAAAGCCAAATGGCTTCATATTTGGGGTGCACTTCACCCCCCCCCCCCCCATGCCAACCTCTGGTCCAAATTTGGTGGCCATTGGAGGAGGTTTGCCCTAGTAAACCACAAAGGGGATAAATTGCTATTTGCACCCCAAATAGGTACCCATTGGAATCCCACTCCTCACCAAATGTTGGTAGGATCTTGGGTGATCTTTTACTGACCCATGGTCAGTATAGTGAGTAGTATGGACTTGGGCAAGGTAGGGAGTCCTCTTGAGAATAGTTTGCTTAAAGGTTATGTTTAGGGCAAAAGTAAACCTAAGCTAATTTTTGGAGTGTGGAGGGACTTCCTCCCACTGATTGTTGGGGTGACCTTGGTCACTGCCTTGGGAGGTAGGGGACACCCCAAGGAGTAACTTTGGATGAGTTAGGGCCTAGTGTGCCCTTAAACCCTAGTGGTTAAGTTTATGGTGCCCTTTAGGGTTTGTGAAGGACATAGGAGTATATGTCCATGAGGAGAAGTGCAATAGCCCTCTCTGAGTCCTAAGAGTGTTATAATATCCTCACAAGAGGTTTTAATGGATTTGGAGAAGTTTAGACCCTAACCCTAGGCTAAACCCTAATGGGGTGCAACTAGAGGCTATTGAAGGAAGAGGGGTCAAACCTTAATGGTTTGACTTGAAATTTTGGGGAGATGGTCTTGGTGACCAGAGATTGCTACTGTGAGGAATTGGAGGGATTTGGAATTGCCAATCCCAGATAATAAACCCTTGGGTAGATTTGCAAATAATTAGGGTTTTAGATTTTAGGATGAGATAACACATAATGTTTAACCATCTTCTATCACCAAGCTAATTTTGATGTTATAAATCTCTGGAGATTTCATTGGAACCATAGGACAACTTTTGGAGGCTCAAATTGTAATTATTCATATTGTTGGCAATTTTTGAGATGAACAATTTTGGGGTGTTAGTTTACTGTAGTTGCATGAAACTTTGCTGGTAGTCTTTTCATATCAATATGGAACCACTGTAATTTTCTCATAATTTATGGATGAATATTTTTGGTACATCTAGTTCAATTTGGAATTAATTGCAAATATATCCTCTGTGGAAATTACAAATGTACCCTCTGTGGAACATGGTCAAACTTTGTAGGACTGCATATTTTAGTATGAATCACCTCTGTATTAAATTGCATAAGGTTTGGAGATCATATGAGGGTACCTCCTTTGGAATTTACTGGTAATAAATGAGTTTTAGAATTTTGAAAAATAGTAAATCTTGCTGGATTTTCCTAAGAATTCATATCCACTGATTTTTAGGTACCCTTTATTTATGCAAAAATTTAGGCAAGCATCGGATGTCAGGAAAGCATACTTGCAGTTCAAACCTTAGGAAGTGATATTTTGGGAAAAATGATTTAAATACTATTATCATTTGGAAAATTATGAAACTCTGGATTTGGTCTTAAATATGTAGTATGGACCTCCAATAAAATTGTTGAATCATAGGATCGAGTATTTAGTGTACTCCCCTTCATGAGCATCAAAGCGTTGAGGATGGTCTGCGTTTAGCAAATTGGCAATTTTGGGGTTGTAGGCCAAATTGGATTATATTGATTGGAAAGTGAGGGCCTAATGGTAATTATATGGATATGAGAGGACCCTTGGAGAGAATTAAGGTTTGATGAGTCCTAGGGTGGTGGGGTGCCATCCTTGAGGTAGGTCGTCCTGTGGATGACGAAAGATCATCTTTTGTCTATTAGGACCTAAACGCTCTTAGGTTTAGACCAGGTGAAATGTTAAGAGGGTTTCTTATGGGTAGTAACTAATAACATTAAGTGTCTTGGGAGTGGGAAGTTTGGGGTGTCATCCCATAGCGGTTCCTAGTACCGTAGCGAGCCCCTCACAGGGTAACCCTCGGGAAGCCAAAGACTAACCCTAACTCATAGGAGTAAGACATTGTACAAGATTAACTAATAACACACTCATCCACACCCCGTGGTTTCAGAAGTTTAGTTGGATTGGTTGTCCGAGCGGTGGGCTCGGTGGCTGTTGCAGCAGACTAGTTAGTCTGGGGAGCTTTTGGCTCGGAAGGTTATTGATGACGGGCAGGTTAGCCCGGGGAGCTTTTGGCTCGGAAGGTTACTGATGACGGGCAGGTTAGCCCGGGGAGCTTTTGGCTCGGAAGGTTACTGATGACGGGCAGGTTAGCCCGGGGAGCTTTTGGCTCGGAAGGTTACTGATGACGGGCAGGTTAGCCCGGGGAGCTTTTGGCTCGGAAGGTTATTGATGGCGGGCAGGTTAGCCCGGGGAGCTTATGACTCAGAGTTAGGAAGTAGAACATGTTGCATGTGCACTGAAGGTGGTGGGTCTTCGGTATTGGACGGTCGTTCACACCGACGTCAATACGTTGACTCGGCAAGTGTGGTTTTACACTTAGCCCTGATAGTCTAGCGGTCCAGTCAGCAAGAGTACGCAGACGCTCCGCGGGTATAGTGGAGGCGTACAATAGGTCTAGGTTGGGTAGTGTGAATACCAACCTAGAGGTGGGCGAGGCCCAACCCACCGCTTTCGTTTGCCACTACGGGAGTATCCTGGGAGTCTAGCTCGCTCCAAAAGGGGGGAACTAAAGGTCTATGCGCATAGAGTCGTAGTGGGTGAGTTGCACTGTATGAACATAGCATAACAGCATACCTTGCATGTCATAGCATAAACATTGCATTCAACCTACCCCTAACGTATAAGTCGGTTATGGGACTTCTTATACGGTAGACCCTGCTAAACGACCCCTTGGTCTATAGGTTTGTTTGGGCATTCCTATAAATCAATGGTTACTTTTATATAACTTTACTTGCTATTATACTTAATGCTTACTGTTCTTTATATACTTGTTACCATGCTTTTAATTACTGCTTCAGTTATATACGTACACATGTGTAGAGTAGAATCATTTCATGTACCACTGTCACCTGCTTGTTTCCACTCTGCCCTTGGTCCTCCTTTTCACTCCTCCCCGCTCGGTGCCTAGGAGCCACGGGTCTAGGGGCGGGGGATTGTCGACTTAGTCTTTTTTGACTAACGGTCGGTGGACCATATCATTTTAGGAAATCGAGGAGACGCAGCAGCACCAGAGGCCGGAGCAGACGGAGGTGGGCCAGTCTAGTACAGGAGCACAGGATTCAGGATCTGTGAGTGGTTAGTAGTTAGCTTTCGTGAGTGATCTTGTAGTGAGGAAATGATGTACAGGGCAAGAGCCCCTTTTATTGTAACCCTTGTTATCTTATTTTAGTTATATCTGTGGACATTTACCTTTATGGTTTATTTTTCATGTTGATTCTGTGGACTTATCTTCTCTTTTATGAACTTTTCTTGTGATCGAGTTGGCCGGCAGAATCGGCGTTTTGTGGTGGCGATCTTCCCGAGTGAAGGTGTCACCGCAAAACGGCGGTTCTGGGCCTAAGACCCGGTGGTTTTTGCAAAAAAAAAATGGGGTCTTACAAGTGGTATCAGAGCAAACCTCGATCCGAAGAAAAGAAGTCCACAAAACCCTGGGCCACCCCGCACGAGCTTAGTTTGAGGACAAACTAGCAGCGGAAGCAGTGGTGTGCCCATATGGGAATCACATTGAGAAAGGTCCACTTTTAACTGAATCTTCTTAGTCAAATCTCTTTACGAGTGTCAAGTTTTCTTTTGTAGCCTGTGGCGAACCCTGCCCCCAGCAGGGAATACCTCCAGCTACAAAGATCTCTTTAGGTAGTCTTTTAGTCAATGAGTTAGACTCAACCCCACTAGGACACGTGACTTACTAGGACAATTTATACCATGACCTAGTCTGAAATAGACCGTAAGTATAACTATTGGTGAAGGTACGAGGATACCCCAAAGAGGCTAGAGAAAGAAAGACTGACACCTAAGTAAAATGGTATGAGACTCGTAGACTCAACCCTCGTATATGTGTCAGGTTTACATTAAGACAACCACCGTGGCAAACACCGAGGGTCGGATAAAAATTGAAGTCCAGAAGAGACCCGTTTGAGATTAGGTCAAAAAGTGACCCTGTTAAGGTTGCGTAGAAGGTACCTAGAAGAGCCTAAAGTGTGGAGTACACCAGTGAGCCCAAGATAGAACCCCAAGTCTGAGGTTGTATGCCCTAAGAATTGTTTGCATATTTGGGAATAATATAATTTGGTGATATTGAAGATACTCGGCCCAGAATAGATAGTGGCTTATCTTTTGTTTATTGGGGGCTTGTCCTTTGTTTATTGGGGCGTACCTTTTGTTTATTGGGTCAATTAATGACAGACTTGGATTCCCCTTAAGCTTAAGTTAGAAATTTTGTGTCGTGAACGATATGATTTTTTTTAAGTCGATCTTACTCAATGTTACTTGAAAGAAGGTGAGACGGTGTAACATTATGTTCGGAATAATGATCTGAAGTATTGCCAGGGCAATGGTTAGACATCATTTGGGTCGGACAACAACTTGTCTTTAGTTGAATCATTGGAAATGTAAAGTCGCCAGGATTAATCAGTTAAGGATGTTGATGTCCTTGTATAGAAGTTAAGGGAGGAAATTAGATCTTGCAAGTTGTAGTTAAAATTTGAAAGCTCCTGTGGGTGGGGGAATTCGGAAGTGATTAACTTTTAATTTGTTAAAAACCACGCTCTGTCATGGTAGAAAATTTTAACTACAATAATAATGCTTAAACCTTGGAAGCTTTGATGATGAATAACCAGAGATCTTAGTCGATGACTTGTTAGATTTGGAATATAACGTTTGATTTCACTATGATAAGAACGATCTAAGTTTATCTTGCTGTTATGATTGGTTAGTATATACTCATAAAGGTTCACAAAGTGCACCCCCAGTAATATTTAAGGATGATTGGGACGCTAGCCGATTTTGATTAATCCCATCAATAGTAAGAACTAGAAAAGTTGTAGATTGGAGACGATTGATTACTCGGACGTACCTGAAAGAGTAAGAATTTGAATGCGAGAAGAAAACTTTAGAGGCATGAGAGTCTGCCCAGGTTAGAGTGGAAGTTCGAGGATAGATTGACCAAGGTAGCTAGGTCACCCCGGTCAGGATAGATGATACGACGGTGTGAGTCTTGCGGCGCAAGAAGATTCCAGAGGTTAAGACAAGTGGTAAAATTAGAGGTCAGGAGGAGCACAACTTGGAGCCACTAGAGCTGGTGTGGCATAGATAGTCAGTGCTCTCCGAGCCAGGAATAACTTCAATCCTTAGGGGATGTTACGTTCAGTCACTCGCGGTGAAAACCCCGCAAGCCTAACATGAATTTCGAGGACGAAATTATTTTTTTTGTTTATTGGGATTTGTAACATCCCCCAGACAGCTAGACCCCTAAGTTGGTTTTGCCATGACAAAACCATAGGAAGAGCCCAAGGCCATGTGAATTGAGGTGAGAAGAAGAAAACCACCTTGGTTTGCAAATAGCAATTTCCAGTAACTAAGCTTAGGGTTGGACTTTAGGGCCTCAACTTGACCATTTGGCCCCACCATAGTATCCCTAACCCTTTAGGGGTCCCCTTAGGGCACCAAGGACCCATTGGGGTCAACCAAAGAGGTCAAATTGACCAAAGTCAACCCTAACCCTAAATTGGTCAAAATAGCCTAATTAGAGTCAATTAACCTCCACCATGACAAATTGATCACTCATCTAGGTCTAGAATATCATAAGAGACCTAGTAGACCTAAAATCCCCATCATGGGACCCCCAATAGTGCAAATTGACCAAAATGCCCCTTTAGGTCAAAAATGGCAATTCTTCACAAAGTGCCCTAATTGACCATCAACATATTAAATTGACCCTACCCATAGTGTTACCATATCATAGGGGCCCCAGTGGACCCAAAAGCCCCATCCTAGGGTCACCCAATTAGTCAATTTGACCAAAAGTCAAACTTGCCCAAATTAGGTCAAATCCCTTGGATCTAGCCCAATCCCTTTGGGCTAAGCCCAAATTGATCATTTGACCAGCCTAGTAGACTGATATTAAACATGAGAGAGAGGGAAAATCGGCCATGATGAGTAGGAGAGAGAAAAACCCAATTTTGGAGGAGAGAGAAGGTGGTGTTCATGGCCATTAAGAGGATACACCCCTTGGAATCCCCATTGATGTCCCCTTTCATCTCCCCTGATGAATGTGGAGGGAATTCCAGGAGTTTTCTGGAGGAATTGAAGGTAGGGGGGAAGCATAAGGGTGGCCGGCCATGGGGGAGAGGAGGGGTCACTTGGTGATCTCTTGATGGAGCCCTCCTCCCATTAAATTGAGGCCTCCATTAGCTTCAAAAGCTCTCAAGGAGTTGAAACCCCCACTTTCCCGACCCTTTCAATGCTCAGAGGAGGAGATTCCATGGCACCCAAAGCTCCAAGGTGGAACAATGGCGGCCGGCAAACGGAGCCACGATTCACACCAAATAAGGTCCGATCCTCCTCCTCCTTACTCGTGCTAGTATCTTAGATCGAATTAGGAGAGAAATCGGGCTCAAAAGAGCCCGATCGGAGAGTTGAAATCTCCGATTTTCCATGAAAAACCACCCTTGTGAGTTCGCCGGAAAACACCCCTCCGGCGGCCGTGTCGCCGCCCGGCGATAGCCACCACCTCAACGAAGGTGGTGGTGGTGGTGGCCGGCCAGGGAGGTGGCTGTGGTGGCCGGAAAATGGCCTGGAAATAGCTCCAGGTCGGGCTAATCCCGTGCCTTGGCTGGAGCTTGAAGATGAGCAGCAGCCACCCATCTTGCTTTAAGATTCGTGCACCCCCTTAGTTCTAATTCCATTTTCTGTGATTAAAAATGCAGCTCCTTATTAATTCTGGTAAAAATAGTTAGAGGCTGATTCAGAAAAAGTGGTCAACATAGAAAATGTATCCCTTGATGTCTAGTTTAATACAAAATTTAAATCACTCAATTTGGAGTCCTGGTTAGGGCACAGCACTCATTTTAGTGGGGACTGTCCATATGGCTATCCAGAACTTGTTTTTGATGCCCACACCAATCTAGAACTCCAAATGACTTGAAATTTGGAGGGTAGGCTACTCTTATATACATCTAACACATGTCCAAAAATCAGATTGATTGGAGAACTTTTCCCCTTAGTTTTTGGTAAAATTCAATAATCCTTGTGGGACCTAATTAGGTGCCTTAAACACATCAAAACCCTTCCAAATTTGGACGGGAGGTCCTAGAGAGCAAGTAGAGTCACTGGTTAAAATTTCAAGATTTATGGAGTTGATTTGGTGGGGTAATTCACCAAAACAACCTTAGGCTCCCTAGGTTTAGGCAAAACTTTGGGTGAGTGCCCCCACACTTCCACAAAGCCAAATGGCTTCATATTTTGGGTGCACTTCACCCTCCCCCATGCCAACCTCTGGTCCAAATTTGGTGGCCATTGGAGGAGGTTTGCCCAAGCAAACCACAAAGGGGATAAATTGCTATTTGCACCCCAAATAGGTACCCATTGGAATCCCACTCCTCACCAAATGTTGGTAGGATCTTGGGTGATCTTTTACTGACCCATGGTCAGTATAATGAGTAGTATGGACTTGGTCAAGGTAGGGAGTCCTCTTGAGAATAGTTTGCTTAAAGGTTATGTTTAGGGCAAAAGTAAACCTAAGCTAATTTTTGGAGTGTGGAGGGACTTCCTCCCACTGATTGTTGGGGTGACCTTGGTCACTGCCTTGGGAAGTAGGGGACACCCCAAGGAGTAACTTTGGATGAGTTAGGGCCTAGTGTGCCCTTAAACCCTAGTGGTTAAGTTTATGGTGCCCTTTAGGGTTTGTGAAGGACATAGGAGTATATGTCCATGAGGAGAAGTGCAATAGCCCTCTCTGAGTCCTAAGAGTGTTATAATACCCTCACAAGAGGTTTTAATGGATTTGGAGAAGTTTAGACCCTAACCCTAGGCTAAACCCTAATGGTGTGCAACTAGAGGCTATTGAAGGAAGAGGGGTCAAACCTTAATGGTTTGACTTGAAATTTTGGGGAGATGGTCTTGGTGACCAGAGATTGCTACTGTGAGGAATTGGAGGGATTTGGAATTGCCAATCCCAGATAATAAACCCTTGGGTAGATTTGCAAATAATTAGGGTTTTGGATTTTAGGATGAGATAGCACATAATGTTTAACCATCTTCTATCACCAACCTAAATTTGATGTTATAAATCTCTGGAGATTTCATTGGAACCATTGGACAACTTTTGGAGGCTCAAATTGTAATTATTTATATTGTTGGCAATTTTTGAGATGAACAATTTTGGGGTGTTAGTTTACTGTAGTTGCATGAAACTTTGCTGGTAGTCTTTTCATATCAATATGGAACCACTGTAATTTTCTCATAATTTATGGATGAATATTTTTGGTACATCTAGTTCAATTTGGAATTAATTGCAAATATATCCTCTGTGGAAATTACAAATGTACCCTCTGTGGAACATGGTCAAACTTTGTAGGACTGAATATTTTAGTATGAATCACCTCTATATTAAATTGCATAAGGTTTGGAGATCATATGAGGGTACCTCCTTTGGAATTTACTGGTAATAAATGCGTTTTGGAATTTTGAAAAATAGTAAATCTTGCTGGATTTTCCTAAGAATTCATATCCACTTATTTTTAGGTACCCTTTATTTATGCAAAAATTTAGGCAAGCATTGGATGTCAGGAAAGCATACTTGCAGTTCAAACCTTAGGAAGTGATATTTTGGGAAAAATGATTTAAATACTATTATTATTTGGAAAATTATGAAACTCTGGATTTGGTCTTAAATATGTAGTATGGACCTCCAATAAAATTGTTGAATCATAGGATCGAGTATTTAGTGTACTCCCCTTCATGAGCATCAAGGCGTTGAGGATGGTCTGCGTTTAGCAAATTGGCAATTTTGGGGTTGTAGGCCAAATTGGATTATATTGATTGGAAAGTGAGGGCCTAATGGTAATTATATGGATATGAGAGGACCCTTGGAGAGAATTAAGGTTTGATGTGTACAACCCTCATATTTTCCAAGCCGGTGTGACCCGACGTGAGTAGGGTCGTGATGGAGAGGGTGACTGTGACGCAACGAACCTTGGATCCAAACCGGAGAGAGGAGGCCCGAGGGGCAGACTTCCCCACTCGCCAACCCCTTGGGGAAGAGTAGGGGAGGTTCCCCCCTCCCCACTCGCCAACCCCCTTGAGGGGGGCGGGTAGGGGAGGTTCCCCTCTCCCCACTCGCCAACCCCCTTGGGGGGGGCGAGTAGGGGAGGTTCCCCTCTCCCCACTCGCCAACCCCCTTGAGGGGGGCGGGTAGGGGAGGTTCCCCTCTCCCCACTCGCCAACCCCCTTGGGGGGCGAGTAGGGGAGGTTCCCCCCTCCCCACTCGCCAACCCACTTGGGGGGCGAGTAGGGGAGGTTCCCCCCTCCCCACTCGCCAACCCCCTTGGGGGGCGAGTAGGGAGAGCTCCTCACTCACCCTTCTTGGGCATGTGGGGTCTCGAGTAGCCTAGTTTGGACCTCCGACAAGAGGGGGAGTGGGTACCTCGAGTCCTACTCGCCCCTCCTCCTGCGTTGCCTGTTCGTGATCATGGTCGGACTGCTGATAGCAGGATTTTGGCTATCCACAGTCCAATTTTGGCTATCCGCAGTCCATTTTTGGGAAAATCTATAAATAGACCCCCATGGGCACCTTGGGAAGGGTTGGTTCCGACTCCCTCCCTCGCGTGTGAGCAAGCACTACCCCTCCCTCCCCCTGTCATTGAAGGTGGACGGTGAGGTGATCCTTAGTGCCCTCCAAGGTGCCCAGGCTCAGCATTGGCTTGGGAGGGGAAGTTCCTTGTGAGCTTCCGGGTGTGTGGTGGGACCTCCACGCTGCAGCTTAAGGGGTCCATTTGTGGACTCAAGTGTTCATCAAGGGTAAGGGTCTCTCAATTCTTAGTTACTTGTCAAGGGTCTTAGCTTAGGTCAAGTAAGAGTTAGCCGCATCCCCCTTTCGAACGCTGAAGCCGGGAAACTGGTTTCAACATTATGGTGCGGTGAGCGTGGAAGCGGCTAGTTCAGAAAGCTCTGAGCCGAGTCTCATGGCGGGAAGCAAAGAACCAGAGAGCTCACCTCCTCCCATCAAGTTGCGGCCGTTGATAGGGGAGGAGGAGGCAGATGAGGCAGATCATTTGTTGGGTGATCTGACCAAGTTGGAGGTGGCAGAGGAAGTGAGTGAGAAAGAAGTCATTAGCGGCAGTGGAAGGCCGGAGAAGATACGGATTAGCGGGAGGCTGAGCGGGCCGGATCAGGAGAAGATCCGAAGGTGTGTCCAGCAGAACATAGACGTCTTCGCATGGAGTGCTGCGGAGATGCCGGGTATTGATGCGGATGTGGCATGTCATCGCCTCAACCTCGACCCGAACGTTCACCCCATTCGCCCGAAAAAGAGGAAGGCGTCACCCACTCTCGCTGGGCCAATCAGAGAGGAGGTGAGGAAGCTGCTAGAGGCCGGGTTCGTGGGGGAGATCCAATACCCAGGATGGGTTTCAAACGTGGTGATGGTAAAGAAGGGAGATGGGAAGTGGAGAATGTGCGTGGACTTCACTATGTTAAACAAAGCGTGCCCCAAAGATTGCTATCCGTTGCCCCGGATCGATGCGTTGGAATATTCAGCGGTCGGCTTCCCAGTGATGAGCTTCTTGGACGCGTTCTCCGGCTATCATCAAATTCGAATGCACTCGCCTGACGTCAAGGACGTCTCATTCATCACGGACGATGGATGTTACTGTTATAAGATGATGCCGTTTGGATTAAGGAATGCGGGAGCAACCTACCAGAGGATGATGGATCGAGTATTCAGAGAGCAGATGAGGCGCAACTTAGAAGTCTACGTAGATGACTTGATGATTAAAAGCAAGGATGTGGAGTCCCACCTACAGGACCTAGTGGAGACCTTCGCTACCCTTCGGAGGTTCAAGATGAGGCTGAACCCCTCTAAGTGTGTCTTTGGAGCAAGCCGAGGAAAGTTCTTGGGGCATCTACTCACCCCGGAGGGGGTCGAACCCAATCCAGATAAGGTGAAGGCCATCTTGGAGTTGGAATCGCCAAAGAACACGAAAGAAATTCAGAGGCTGACTGGGAAGTTAGCAGGGCTGAGTCGGTTCCTCTCCAGGGCAGGAGAGAAGTGCTCTCCTTTCTTCAAAGCCCTACGCCAAGGTCAGAGATTTGAATGGACACCAGAGTGCGAGAAGGCCTTTCAGGCCTTGAAGGAACAACTGACGCGAGCCCCCTTGCTCCAAGGGCCAAGGGAAGGGGAAGATCTCTTTCTCTACCTGGGGGTAGGGGTCGAGGCAGTGAGCTCAGTCCTAGTCCGGGAGGAGGGAAAGAAGCAGCTGCCGATTTACTATGTTAGCAGAGTCCTGAAGAAGGCAGAACTCAGGTACCCTGTCCTGGAGAAGCTGGCGTTCGCTTTGATCATCTCAGCCCGGAAACTGCGTCCATACTTCCAGGCTCACTCGATCAGGGTGGTGACCGACCATCCCCTTCGCAACATTATGGAGGGAGTAGAGCATTCAGGCAGGTTGGCAAAGTGGTCGGTCGAGCTCAGTGAGTTTGATGTCAGCTTCGTCCCCCGGTTGTCAATGAAGGCACAAGCGGTAGCAGACTTCCTGGCAGAATACGTCAAGGAGGTGGATGGGCCGGAGCCCGCTGGTTTGGTAGCATGGGATTTGTTCGCGGATGGAGCATCAGGAAGAAGTTCCCTCGGCGGAGGGGTGATCCTGGTCAGCCCACACGGAACCAGGATCGAACAGGCAATCCACATTCGGTTCCCTGTGACCAACAACCAGGCCGAATATGAAGCAGTAGTGGCAGGACTCCGTCTGGCAAAGGAGTTGGAGATCCGGGACGTGAAGGTATTCACAGATTCAATGGTAGTGGCCTCACAGGTTCGAGGGGAGTTCGAAGCAAAGGAGCCAACCCTCCAGAGGTATCTGGCGAAGGTCAGGGAGCTTGTCAGGTGGTTTCACACCTTCTCCATTCAACACATCCCGAGAGAAGAGAACGCCCGAGCGGACCAGTTGGCAAAGCACGGTCCTCGCGCGGGAGGGACGGTGACCGAGCTGTTCCGCCCATCCATCGAAGAAGGCGAGCTGATGGAGATTGATCAAAGGGCCACATGGATAGACCCGATCCTCACCTTTCTGACTTCAGGCAAGTTCCCGGAAGGGGACCTAGATAAGAGGCGGTTCAGGTACAAGTCAGCATACTACATGATGCGTGAAGGGAGTTTGTACAGGAAGACCTTGGCCGGGTTCTTAGCGAGGTGCGTGACAGAAGACGAAGTTCCGAGGGTCTTGGAGGAGATCCACTCCGGAGAATGCGGGAGCCATTCGGGAAGTCAGACCCTAGAAAAGAGGGTGCTAAGGCAAGGGTATTTCTGGCCGACTCTGCGGAAGGATGCCCTGGAATTTGCAAAGAAGTGTCAGAAGTGTCAACTCTTCGCGCCACTTCAACTTCAACCCGCGCAGAGACTCAGAACGATCACTGCGCCTTGGCCCTTCGCCATCTGGGGGATGGATTTGGTCGGCCCGTTCCCTCAGGCTAGCGGTCAGAGGAGATTCTTGCTGGTTATGATCGACTATTTCTCCAAGTGGGTGGAGGTTAAGGCCTTGGCAAAGACGACCTCGCAGGTGATAAAGAATTTCATCTGGGGAGAAATAATTTGCAGACACGGACTCCCCCTTGCCATAGTAACAGACAACGGGCCACAATTCGCTAGTAATGAACTCATCACCTTCTGCGGTCAAGTGGGCATCGACCTCCGTTTCGCCTCTGTCCATCATCCTCGAAGCAATGGGCAGGTGGAAGCCGCCAACAAAGTCATAGTCAACTTGCTGAAGAAGAAGGTGGAGAATCTGAAGGGGAACTGGGTGGAGCAACTTCCCTCAGTCTTATGGGCCTTGAGAACGACTCCAAGCACGGCAACGGGAGAAACGCCGTTCAAACTCTCCCATGGGTCAGAAGCCGTGCTCCCAGTAGAGTTCGAGGTCAGATCCCCCCGGGTCGTAGCTGCCGAGGAGGGGGGCGAGGACTGGAGAATGGGCAACGAAGAGGAGCAACGACTCTCGCTGGATATGGTTGAGGAGCTCCGGGACCTCGCCACGGTTCGACAAGAAGAAGTGAAGCGCCGGATGGCCAGGTACTTTGATAAGAACATTAGAATCAAACAATTCACCCCAGGAGATCTAGTCCTCAAAAAGGTTGACGCCGCGGGGAGGTCGGCGAACGTAGGAAAGCTCCAGCCCAATTGGGAGGGGCCCTATGTAATCCTGAAGGCCCTGAAGTCAGGGGGGTATCGCCTTCAAAATGTTGAAGGGATCCCTGTTGGAAATACTTGGAGTGGAGACGATCTAAAACGTTTCTACCCTTAACAAGTGTTGAGGATGAAAAATATTCAGAGAAGAATAAGGAGGGGATGAAGGAGATGGCCAAGATGCATGTGGCCGAGTAAACACGAAGAAACATATTGTAATACAATCCGTTCATGATATAACGAAAGTAGTTAAAGATAGTATTTAAGTTAAGACCTCGACTTGAGACCACTCGCCCGGGCTCTTCGATGTCGGTCGCTTGGAGGCTCGTCAGATGTTCAAGTTGATTAAAGCCCCGAGAAGAGACCGCTGACCGGGCTTGTTCATGCCGGCAGGGCAGGACAACTCACTCGGTGAGGCGAGGTGATTCATGTTAAGGCCCCGAGAAGAGACCGCTGACCGGGCTTGTTCATGCCGGCAGGGCAGGAGAACTCACTCGGCGAGGCAAGAAATATGGTTAAGGCCCCGAGAAGAGACCGCTGACCGGGCTTGTTCATGCCGGCAAGGCAGGAGAACTCACTCGGTGAGGCGAGGTGATTCATGTTAAGGTCCCGAGAAGAGACCGCTGACCGGGCTTGTTCATGCCGGCAGGGCAGGAGAACTCACTCGGCGAGGTAAGAAATATGGTTAAGGCCCCGAGAAGAGACCGCTGACCGGGCTTGTTCATGCCGGCAGGGCAGGAGAACTCACTCGATGAGGCGAGGTGATTCATGTTAAGGCCCTGAGAAGAGACCGCTGACCGGGCTTGTTCATGCCGGCAGGGCAGGAGAACTCACTCGGCGAGGCAAGAAATATGGTTAAGGCCCCGAGAAGAGACCGCTGACCGGGCTTGTTCATGCCGGCAGGGCAGGAGAACTCACTCGGTGAGGCGAGGTGATTCATGTTAAGGCCCCGAGAAGAGACCGCTGACCGGGCTTGTTCATGCCGGCAGGGCAGGAGAACTCACTCGGCGAGGCAAGAAATATGGTTAAGGCCCCGAGAAGAGACCGCTGACCGGGCTTGTTCATGCCGGCAGGGAAGGAGAACTCACTTGGTGAGGCAGATGATTCACGATGGTTAAGGCCCCGAGAAGAGACCACTGACCGGGCTTGTTCATGCCGGCAGGGCAGGAGAACTCACTCGGTGAGGCGAGGTGATTCATGTTAAGGCCCCGAGAAGAGACCGTTGACCGGGCTTGTTCATGCCGGCAGGGTAGGAGAACTCACTCGGCGAGGCAAGAAATATGGTTAAGGCCCCGAGAAGAGACCGCTGACCGGGCTTGTTCATGCCGGCAGGGCAGGAGAACTCACTCGGTGAGGCGAGGTGATTCATGTTAAGGCCCCGAGAAGAGACCGCTGACCAGGCTTGTTCATGCCGGCAGGGCAGGAGAACTCACTCGGCGAGGCAAGAAATATGGTTAAGGCCCCGAGAAGAGACCGCTGACCGGGCTTGTTCATGCCGGCAGGACAGGAGAACTCACTCGGCGAGGCGAGATGATTCAAGTTGATTAAAGCCCCGAGAAGAGACCGCTGATCGGGCTTGTTCATGCCGGCAGGGCTGGAGAGCCCACCCGGAAAGGTAAGCTATTTATTTGTCTTTAGCTAAAGATCCCAAAGAGACGAAATGGTAGAGCTCACTCAAATAGCAAAAATGGTGTTCAAACTAGAGAGACCGGAGCACGGGCTCTTGTGAATTACCTCCACTTCCAGTTGAGTTCGACTCCCTGGAAGGTGTTGAGTCGTCTCCATCTCCCGTTAAGCTCGGTTCACGGGAGAGTTGTTAAGTGGAGAAAGGTTCGCCTTACGTTTATGGTCAGGTTCAATTAATAAACTCAGCAGGAGCATCCCGTTGGCAGGGCCCTTCGCAGATTCCCCTCAGGTCCCACCTACTCGTCAAATAGGTGGGTTGGACTTTCTTTCCGAGCTTGAGGCAAGCTCGAAAAGAGCGGGGATTGTGTACAACCCTCATATTTTCCGAGCCGGTGTGACCCGACGTGAGTAGGGTCGTGATGGAGAGGGTGACTGTGACGCAACGAACCTTGGATCCAAACCGGAGAGAGGAGGCCCGAGGGGCAGACTTCCCCACTCGCCAACCCCTTGGGGAAGAGTAGGGGAGGTTCCCCCCTCCCCACTCGCCAATACCCTTGAGGGGGGCGGGTAGGGGAGGTTCCCCTCTCCCCACTCGCCAACCCCCTTGGGGGGGCGAGTAAGGGAGGTTCCCCTCTCCCCACTCGCCAACCCCCTTGAGGGGGGCGGGTAGGGGAGGTTCCCCTCTCCCCACTCGCCAACCCCCTTGGGGGGCGAGTAGGGGAGGTTCCCCCCTCCCCACTCGCCAACCCCCTTGGGGGGCGAGTAGGGAGAGCTCCTCACTCACCCTTCTTGGGCATGTGGGGTCTCGAGTAGCCTAGTTTGGACCTCCGACAAGAGGGGGAGTGGGTACCTTGAGTCCCACTCGCCCCTCCTCCTGCGTTGCCTGTTCGTGATCATGGTCGGACTGCTGATAGCAGGATTTTGGCTATCCACAGTCCAATTTTGGCTATCCGCAGTCCATTTTTGGGAAAATCTATAAATAGACCCCCATGGGCACCTTGGGAAGGGTTGGTTCCGACTCCCTCCCTCGCGTGTGAGCAAGCACTACCCCTCCCTCCCCCTGTCATTGAAGGTGGACGGTGAGGTGATCCTTAGTGTCCTCCAAGGTGCCCAGGCTCAGCATTGGCTTGGGAGGGGAAGTTCCTTGTGAGCTTCCGGGTGTGTGGTGGGACCTCCACGCTGCAGCTTAAGGGGTCCATTTGTGGACTCAAGTGTTCATCAAGGGTAAGGGTCTCTCAATTCTTAGTTACTTGTCAAGGGTCTTAGCTTAGGTCAAGTAAGAGTTAGCCGCATCCCCCTTTCGAACGCTGAAGCCGGGAAACTGGTTTCAACATGATGAGTCCTAGGGTGGTGGGGTGCCATCCTTCAGGTAGGTCGTCCTGTGGATGACGAAAGATCATCTTTTGTCTATTAGTACCTAAAAGCTCTTAGGTTTAGACCAGGTGAAATGTTAAGAGGGTTTCTTATGGATAGTAACTAATAACATTAAGTGTCTTGGGAGTGGGAACTTTGGGGTGTCATCCCATAGCGGTTCCTAGTACCGTAGCGAGCCCCTCACAGGGTAACCCTCGGGAAGCCCAAGACTAACCCTAACTCATAGGAGTAAGACATTGTACAAGATTAACTAATAACACACTCATCCACACCCCGTGGTTTCGGAAGTTTAGTTGGATTGGTTGTCCGAGCGGTGGGCTCGGTGGCTGTTGCAGCAGACTAGTTAGTCTGGGGAGCTTTTGGCTCGGAAGGTTATTGATGACGGGCAGGTTAGCCCGGGGAGCTTTTGGCTCAGAAGGTTACTGATGACGGGCAGGTAGCTCGGGGAGCTTTTGGCTTGGAAGGTTACTGATGACGGGCAGGTTAGCCCGGGGAGCTTTTGGCTCAGAAGGTTACTGATGACGGGCAGGTTAGCCCGGGGAGCTTTTGGCTCGGAAGGTTATTGATGGCGGGCAGGTTAGCCCGGGGAGCTTATGGCTCAGAGTTAGGAAGTAGAACATGTTGCATGTGCACTGAAGGTGGTGGGTCTTCGGTATTGGACGGTCGTTCACACCGACGTCAATACGTTGACTCGGCAAGTGTGGTTTTACACTTAGCCCTGATAGTCTGGCGATCCAGTCAGCAAGAGTACGCAGACGCTCCGCGGGTATAGTGGAGGCGTACAATAGGTCTAGGTTGGGTTGTGTGAATACCAACCTAGAGGTGGGCGAGGCCCAACCCACCGCTTCCGTTTGCCACTACGGGAGTATCCTGGGAGTCTAGCTCGCTCCAAAAGGGGGGAACTAAAGGTCTATGCACATAGAGTCGTAGTGGGTGAGTTGCACTGTATGAACATAGCATAACAGCATACCTTGCATGTCATAGCATAAACATTGCATTCAACCTACCCCTAACGTATAAGTCGGTTATGGGACTTCTTATACGGCAGGCCCTGCTAAACGACCCCTTGGTCTATAGGTTTGTATGGGCATTCCTATAAATCAATGGTTACTTTTATATAACTTTACTTGCTATTATACTTAATGCTTACTGTTCTTTATATACTTGTTACCATGCTTTTAATTACTGCTTCAGTTATATACGTACACATGTGTAGAGTAGAATCATTTCATGTACCACTGTCACCTGCTTGTTTCCACTCTGCCCTTGGTCCTCCTTTTCACTCCTCCCCGCTCGGTGCCTAGGAGCCACGGGTCTAGGGGCGGGGGATTGTCGACTTAGTCTTTTTTGACTAACGGTCGGTGGACCATATCATTTTAGGAAATCGAGGAGACGCAGCAGCACCAGAGGCCGGAGCAGACGGAGGTGGGCCAGTCTAGTACAGGAGCACAGGATTCAGGATCTGTGAGTGGTTAGTAGTTAGCTTTCGCGAGTGATCTTGTAGTGAGGAAATGATGTACAGGGCAAGAGCCCCTTTTATTGTAACCCTTGTTATCTTATTTCAGTTATATCTGTGGACATTTACCTTTATGGTTTATTTTTCATATTGATTCTGTGGACTTATCTTCTCTTTTATGAACTTTTCTTGTGATCGAGTTGGCCGGCAGAATCGGCGTTTTGTGGTGGCGATCTTCCCGAGTGAAGGTGTCACCGCAAAACGGCGGTTCTGGACCTAAGACCCGATGGTTTTTGCAAAAAAAAATGGGGTCTTACATTATATGGGGTTCATTGTGACATCTTTTCAGATCACAAGAAATTGAAATATGTAGACACTCAGAAGAATCTAAACATCCGGCAGAGGAGATGGGTAGAATTTCTGTGCGACTATCAGTACACAATGCACTATCATCCCGGAAAAGCAAATACTGTGGCAGATGCACTCAGTAGGAGGGTTGGTATGTCCGATCAGGAACCCCAGCTAATGGCCATGGAGCTGGCACAGATGCTGGATAATATGCAAATCACCCTAGTGTCCAGAAGCGATCCAGAGGTCTACCAAGAATACTTAGCCGCGATGAGCTTAGTTTGCGACATCCGAGAACGGATCAAGGCTGCACAAAGGAGCGATGCAGAACTAGAACCGGTCTTCTGGTCCCTGAAATCAGGCACCGTAGGGGACTATATGCTAAAAGGCGACATAGTGCATTTCCAGGGTAGAACTTACATACCGGTAGGGGATAACCTCCGGGAAGATGTTCTGACAGAAGCTCATCACATCTGATACTCAGTACACCCCGACATCACCAAGATGACTGCGGATGTAAAAAGAACAATGTACTAGCCAGGGATGAAGATAGACATTGTCCGCTTCGTGACCCACTGCGAGCCGTGCCAATTAGTAAAGGCCGAGTGCAAAAGACTGGGAGAGTTATTGCAACCATTGCCCGTACCAGAATGGAAGTTCGAGGACGTTTCAATGGACTTCGTACACGGGTTACCTTGCTCCCGCTTCCGTCATGACTCTGTTTGGGTCATAGTGGATAGATTAACAAAGGTAACCAGGCTCATTCCCACCAAAAAGGGTGCCCCCATCAGTGTCCTAGTCCGATTGTTTGTGGAGCAGTTTGTCAAATACCACGGAGTACCCAAATCGATCGTGTCAAATCAAGATGGCCGATTTACATCGAGGGAATAGAAGGCGGTTCAGGCATGAAGTTCAACACCACATTCCACCCTCAGGCGGACAAACAGAGCAAACTATCCGGACCATGGAGGACTTGCTGAGGTTGTGCATATTGGATACTAGGGAACCATGGGAGAAGCTACTACAACTTGTCGAATTCTCATACAACAATAGCCAACAGTCCAGCATTGGCATGGCCCATACGAAGCCCTGTACGGCAGAAAGTGTAGAACCCCTCTATCTTGGATTTAGGACGAAGATTCGAAGGCGCTGGCGTCGGAATATATTGAAGACACGGATGCCCAAGTACGGTTGATACGTGATCAGATGCTAGAGGCGTAGAGCAAGAAAATTAAATATTACGATGCGCGACATCGAAAGGTGGACTTCCAAGCAGGAGACCGAGTGTTCTTGAAGATACGCCCAGTATACGGGGTCACACGGGTGCGGCAACTAAAGAAGCTCAGTCCAAGATACATGGGGCCATATAGGATCCTGGAGCGGATCGGCCCCTTGGCCTATAGACTAGACCTACCGTAGGAGTTGGCTGGTTTACACGACGTCTTTCATGTCTCCTCGCTTAGGAGAGCACTTCTTCGGCCAGAGCAACTAATTACAGCTACTACGGGCCCGATAGCATCCGACCGAACAGTCCGTTTGGTGCCAATCCGAATTGATGACACAACAGTCCTTTTCTTGCGTCGAAAGAAGGTACCACTAGTGAAGGTCCTTTGGTCCAACCACGGGCAGGAGGAGCATACGTGGGAACCACTGGATTTGATGCAGCAAAAATATCCAGAACTTTTCAAACCAGGTAACACTTAACTGCTTAAACTTCTCATGGTTAGAATAACTCGATCTAAAACCCTACACCCGATCTTAATTTTGTGGAAGAAATTTTTTTCTTTTGTATTGGAATTTGTAACATCTCCCAAACTACTAGACCCCTAGGAAATTTTTTTCATGACAAAAATAGAACAAGAGATCAAGAATGCCTTGATGATAAATTGAATGCACCAAGTGGGCCAAAGAGGCCCCATAAACCTAAGAGAACTGGTAGAATTGCACCTGGGGTGCATTTAACAAATCTTGATTTATTAGCCTAAGAGTGGCCAAAAGGCTCCAATATGCCAAATTAACCTCACCTTGACCCTTTGATCATTCTAGAGTAGTAAGTAGGTCACTAGGGACCTTTGTGGGCAACCAATTTGGTCAAAATTGGCTAAAGTCAACTTTAAGCCAATCTAGGTCAAACCTCCATAAATAAGGACAATTGGACTCCAAATGATCAAATTGGACCGACCATCATGTGGCAACCTACCTATGGGACCTAATGGACCCAAAATCCCATCATGGGGCCATCAATTAAGCTCAATTGGGTTAATTACTAAAAAGACCCAAATTGATCTAAATGTGTTAAAACCCTAAATTGATCTTTAATTGGCCCAATGTGATCAAATTGATCACCCCTAACACTCTTAGATCACTTAGGGAGCCAAATGGTCCCACATTTGACCCTTGGGATAAGCTAATTTTGGGGAATAGGGCAAAATTAACAATTTGCCCAAATTACAATTTATACCCTATATGGTTCAATTAGCCCCCAATTGACCAAATTGACCTAGCACAACCCTCCCTAAACACTAAGGGGAGTAAATGAGACTTAAGCAAACCAAAGTGCACAATCAATTTTGGAAGATTAGGACAAAATCACCCAAATGCCCAAATTGCCCATATAAGCAATTTTGTGCAATTAAGCCCCCTATGACCCCACCATGAATCAATTCCTCCTGGAGTGAGTCCATAGTGTCTAAGAGAGCAATGCGGGTCAGTCACATTGAAAGGTGTGAGATTGGAACAAGCCCAAACCCAAAATCCCCAATTTGGCCTATTTTGATCAAGTGAGCTCAAACCCAACTCAAGACTATTGGACTTGGCACAACCTTAGACCCAATAGGCTCAACCCCACCTAATCAAGCCCACAAGGGGGCTGATTTGCCTTGGACCCAATTGGGACAAGAAAAGGGTTCAACAATGTGGTGGCCGGCCACCACCAAGAATGAATTCAAGAGGAATTAATGGAGGGGTGGCCACTTGGCCACCACTCCCTATTTTCTGGTCTGCTCTCAGCCTCCCCAAGAAATTCCAGCAGAATTGAGCTGACATGGCAGCTGTTGAGAGGGGGAGGAGAGAGCTTAACTCCACCTTGCCGGCCACCTTAATGGCACCTCCCCTATTCCAATGCAATACAGCCAAATATTCTCTCCCATGGTTCTAATTAGAGCTCAGGATTTGAATTCCCATGAGCTGGAAGCCTGTGGTTGGCTGGCTGAGAGGTGATACCTTGTTGAAATCGCCACCCTTAATGGCTGCTAACAAAACAGCCACCCCTAGATGAAACCACACACACCACCAACTCCAGAATCGGGATAGGGAGAGAAAGCCCTCTATTTACTGAGGAAATCGAGCTCAGCCACACCAAGCTAGCCATGGACGCCAGAAATGGAGCTCATGTCTTCCTCCGCCGTAACACCCATCGCCAAGCCCTCAACCAGGCATGTTTCCTCCCCCTCTCCATTTGTGCTAGATTTCCTCTTCTTCCCCTGTCGATTCGAGCTGTGCAATGCCGATTTCGTATTTTGATTTTTCATTTACCATCGCCAAGCCCTCAACCAGGCATGTTTCCTCCCCCTCTCCATTTGTGCTAGATTTCCTCTTCTTCCCCTGTCGATTCGAGCCGTGCAATGCCGATTTCGTATTTTGATTTTTCATTTACCTACCCTTCACATCTACCCGGGACAGAGGGAAGAACTATATATTCTTGAGGGCGTCGAGCCGTGTGAGTGTTTAGATTGCTATATCTTTTACAGGAGAGAGGCAAAGAAGAGAAAGATAGATCGGGCTTAATCCCTAGTTGTACTTCATTACTATTTTCGCACTCTGATTATACTATGTTATTTATGCTTATCTCATTTTGGACATGTTTCATTTATATTATGTGACTTATTGTGGACATGTGCTTCTTGTTTATATAATATATCTGTGATTATGGTTGGCCTGGATGATGATGTATAGCCGACAAGATCAGCGTATTGTGTTGGTGACCATTTGGAGTAATGGTGCCGCCGCAAAATGGCGGTTCTAGGCGGTAAGACCCGGGAAAGAATGCAAATAAAGAGGGTTTTACACAACTTCAGAACAACACCTGGACGTTGGTTGATAAGCCAAAATGGGCTAATAATGTAAGGTGTAAGTGGGTTCTGAAAAGAAATTTGAATCATGATGGTAGCGTAGCTAATTATAAAGCACATCTGGTGGCTAAAGGTTTCACACAAGTAAGTGGAGTAGATTATTTTGATTTCTATTCACTCGTGTGTCACCTAGCAACCATTCGGATCCTCCTTGCTTTTAAGTCTATTGAGAACTTTGTTGTTCATCAAATGGATGTTAAGACCGCGTTCTTGAATGTAGATCTGACCGAAGAGATCTACATAAATAAACCTAAAGGTTTCATTGTATAAGGTCACGAAACCAAGGTCTGTAAGTTACTTAAATCTCTATAAGGACTAAAACAAGCACCTAAACTATGACATGCGAAATTTGACTATAGTGAAAAGAACATGGGATTCATGTCGAGTCTGTCGGATAAATGTCTTTACATACACCATAGATCAAATAAAGTCGCTATAATATGCTTGTATGTCGATGATATGCTAATTTTAGGGACTGATTAATCCGAAGTGGATGACGCCAAGTCTGGCCTAATAAAAAAATTTAGCATTAAAAACCTAGGTGTAGCTGAAACTATACTAGGCATGTAGGTGAGCTTTGGGAGAAATGACATCTCCCTAAGTCAAATATACTACATAAAATCTATGTTGGATATGTGGGGATATATTAAAAATAAAACATTAGCGACCCCATATGACTACAACAACTGGTTAAAGCCCAATGAAGGAGCTACAACTAGACAGTTAGATTATTCTAAACTGATTGGTAGTCTTATGTATGCTATGGTCTGCACTAGACCTGACATAGCCTTTACGGTAGGCATATTATACAGATTCACTAGCAATCCTGGCCAAGACCATTGGATCGCCCTCGATAGGCTGATGAGATACTTAAAGCACATCCAAAAGTATGTCTTATGTTAGTCTGGTCATCCTTCAGTTTTTGAAGGATATTCTGATGCATCATGGTGCTCAGAACTAAATGACAACAAGTCCACTAGTTGTTTTGTTTTCACACTAGGAGGAGCAGCTGTAGCCTGAAAGTCCAAGAGGCAATCATATATTTCTCTCTCTTCTATGGAATCTGAACTCTACGCTCTAGCTTCAGCGGGAGAAGAAGCAAAATGGATAAGAGATTTGGTGATGGACATTCCACCTACGAGCCTGGAACCAATTTCTATTGCAGTTTACTGTGACAATCAGACTGCTAAAATGATTGCTATGAACACTTTGTTCAATGGCAAAAAAGGCAACTAAGGATGAAACAAGTCTGGTTGACCTCACTCACAAGTCAATGAATTGTGACCCTGATTGATGTGAGATTAAATGTTAATATTGCAGACGCTTTGAAAAAAGGCCTGAATAGAGTTCTCACAATAAAAACAACAGAGGAGTTGAGATTAAAGTTCATAGAAATATGAAACATTCCTCCTATGTTTATGTTTTGATAGTAAGAACCTATCGTCACAATATTCAAGAATCTAATAACAAACTAAAAATCCCAAATAATGTCTTGATGATAACCCAAGATGGTTAGATGTCAGTTATTCCACATTTGATAACTAAACATCTTTCTCATTGTAAGTTGATTCGAGAATTATTCAACTGGGAATAGAAAGTCATTGCAAAAAAGGTTCATTAATGATCATAACACATTATTCCATACTTGATAATGTTGCAAATGACATTGTGTAAAGTCATATGATAAGGTACATAGTGATCCTTAATGAGTAAGATAACAACGTGTGAATTATTTAAATCATAACTTGACCGGTCCTAGTTAGACTGGATAGAGATGCTGACAGTGTTACTTCACTACTGTTATAAGTAATAAGCTCATTTAGGTAGAACTAGTTTACTTCAAATGTCACTACATATGTCTAATGAATTCATAGAGTCTAAACTCACGAAATTCCTTGCAGGAACATGTGGAGATGGAGGAGAGAAAGTAGACTTTAATATGGATGAGGATGATCTACTCTCTGAGTAGAATTGTCATATATTTGGATCCTTTGCTCATTTGTTTTCAAACTTATATTTCCTGAGTAACACTTTTGTGTTTTGGATGTTTATTTTTTGAAAAACTCCTTGTATGTTTAACTGTGCTAACTCTTCTGAAAAACGTGTGAAGTCGAAAACTTTTGTTGCTCTCTACTTTCTGCACTCCAAAACGTAAACGTTATATGTCACAAATATAAGAGGAGATTCTAAATGTATATTCGGACATATCACAGGCTCGGAGGCTTAACGGGATGGTTCGGATACTGGATATCCGATACCCGTATTGAACCTAGGATTTTATCTATAAATACCTAGCTGGGGGCAACAGGTAATTGATTCCACTTTGATACACACCCGGATGCTTCGAGCGACCCCTTTCATTAGACATGGTAACAAATTGTCTATACTCCCATTTATGATATCAGTCTTGTCGTCAGTCCGTGGTTGATAAGTTGTGGAAAACTTCAGGGTTATACCTATTTTATGTCATATTGTCTTCGAAAAAGAACTTATGAATCGTATGTCATGGTTAGACACTATGAATTTGGGTAAACCATGTAAAGGAAAGACTTCTCTCATGAAGATTGACGCTAACTTCTTTGCGACATTTATCTCGACATCCTTGGTTTCCCTTCTCGCAAGGTCTACGAGATTACCCATAGCTTGTGCCTCCTCCTGCGAGGCCTTCTATTTGGCATGGTGAGCAACACCCATCAATGTCTCTACCCATTCTCACATCTTCCTTTGTTGCTTTGTAGGGCTCACCATACCTCAGCGATGACATAGCATCATGACTCTTCTTCTTACCAGAGCTCTCTCGTTGGGTAACCTTCTTCATTCTGACAAGGTGGTCCAGCAAGATCGTTCCCTGCATCACCTTCTCAATTTTTGCCTGTCTCAGTGCTTCCTCCGATTCGGGAATCGTCATTGCCTTGGAGATCCCTTCTCTGATTTTCTCGCCAAAAATATCGGAGAAGTCGCCTTGTGGAGGAGTAAGTTCAATGATCCGTTCAAAAAATGTGTAATCTAAAATGCTATAAGAAGTGGAGGGTAGCGTGACACTCTCGTAGACGAAAGGTGTCCTCACTCGCATTCTCCAAGTCCCAAAACATTAATTAGACCAGGGTTTTTTCCTTTCTTTGTGGTCTAGCGGGAATGAAGATCAGCTAAGGTAGATAACTTGCTGCCTACCAGGTCTTTTAGGAGTACTCACGCAATAATGTTTGAAATCACGCCATCATCAACGGTGATTTTTCATTAAAAAGCCAGGCCATATATATCGGCGCAGTCAGCATTTTTGGCGGATTAGGTTTCGCAAGCGTTATTTTTTTGAAATCTTATGTCCAAGATTTGAAAAAAAAAACGGGGATCTTGTCTGCCCAAAGTCCGCCGTACTCACTAATGATAGATTGTGTGGGCGCACTCACAGACCAACAGATCAGCTGATCAGTACTATCTGTCCTCTTCTGAGTACTCACCATAGAATTTATTTTCTGTACTTTGAAATTTTTATCACACCTTGTAAGCGGGTTGCCCATATTTTGGAGGTTGTCCCTGAGCCGAGCCCCCAAAGCCTAAAAATAGTCCATGAACAGTAGCTTTAAAGGCATAAGAAAGACAAGCGAAGATCCCCTAATACCCGCATGCTCAAAACAGAACATGCGAGTACCTTCAGATTATTCATCTTTTACCTGTAATTCGTATGTAATCAACTTTAATCAATCAATACTATCACACAATTAAGATTCAAATATGGTATTTCCTCTCGAGGCGCCCATTTTCTTCTCGCTTAGACCTATGCTATCTGGGGTTCTCACAGGATAAGTACCCCTATGTCTCAACCTAGTATTCACTAATAGAGTGCTCGCCCACTCACATGCAATCCCCTATTTTTATGTCTTTGTGTTGAGTGTGGGGTTGTTACACTTTTCACCCCAATGCATTGTAACATACCAGATTTCAAACCCTATAGCTTAAGTGCACTAGAGTAGCTTGTGAAAGACTTAATTTAAGGGTAGCTAATCACCTAGAGGGGGGGTGAATAGGTTATTTAAATTTATTGCAGTTCTTGAATATAACCTAGATAAATCTGATCAGAGCTTTCAAGAAAAATAACACCACAGAAAAGAACACACAGATTTTTATAGTGGTTCCCCTTATCTTGGGTAATCCACTTTCCCCCTTCTACCCTTCTAGCAGTGTACTAGATAGGGTTTATAACTCCTCCAGATCTCAGACAACAAACAGGTCTTACAGCTCAGATCGCCAAAGGATCTTACAATCTCAGATCACACAGATCCTACCTCAGCCTTTATAACTAGGCTTACAACTCAGATTCACCCCTGAATACTACAACTCAGATCACACCTGATCTTACAACTCAGATCCTTGACAGATCCTACACTCAGATCTGACAACTCAGATCCTACAGAAATTTAGAAAGAAAGTAACAAATACTTAGACTCAGGTTTGCAATTGTTGAGCCTTCTTGATCTGCCTGAATGATCAGACAGAAACCTTCAATAGAACAGCAGCAGCAAATGATCTTCTTGATTCGACGGGCTGTGATGACTGTTCTTCTTCTTAGGAAGACAGATTCTTCCTTCTTGACCTTCTCCTTTCAGAAAAAGATATCAGCACCAGATTGCTGAATGAATTCTTCAAATCAGATTGGTTCTGAAAGGGAAGACGACTTCTCAGAAATCTTTCTCAAACTTTTACTCGAAAACGATAATGGCTTTTAAAACTTTTCTTCACTACTTTAATACTTAGCTACATAACCCATAGGTCATGCCTTCTATTTATAGCCCGCCATCTGCAATTACAGTTACGATCCTCCACGTCAGCATGACGTTATCTTTTCAACGGTCTTTATCAGAAACAAAAGCTCAGCCAGCTGTAGAAGAAATTCCTCAGTTCAGACTATCTGTAGAAGAGGCGTTGAGCGCTTACTGTCTTTGTCAACACTTTCTCAATTAGGCGTCGAGCAATATTTAAACACTCGACGCATACTCCTTAGACTGAAGCTCTCGGCTCCTCCTTCTCAGGCGTTGAGTAATCATCACTCAGTCGACGCCTTTTAACTCTGTCTTCATATCTCTACACTTCTGGATGACGCTGGGCTGATAAGAGTGAAGTCAACACTTCTCATTCCAAGGCTTCGAGCAATATAACTTGGCTCGACGCTTTCTAACTTGAACTCAGAACTTCTAGTTGGCGCTGAGCTGATAAGAGTTAAGTCAACACTTCTGGGTCACAGGCGTCGAGCGATGTATGATGTCTCAACGCTTCTAAACTTGAATAAATTCCATGAACATTTTGCCTGACCTGATCTCCTGCACATTGATTCTAGAGAGTATATCAAATACATTCTGAGATATATCTTTGACTTGGAAATGGACTTCTCCAAATCTAGGACATTGTGAGCAATGATCCCAACAATCTCCCCCTATTTGAAGAAGTCATAACCTCAGTCAATGATATATCTCTCTTTTAAAAAAATGTGTACAAATTTCTATATAGATAATCAAAAGAAGGAGTACCATACTATATAGAATCAAATTACCAACACATTCTATCCACAGACATTCTCTCAGACATAACATCTCATATAAGCATAAAAACATAAGCAATTCAGAATAAGATATGTCATGAAGAGAACCATAATCACATCACAGGCATATATATATATGTATTCATGAAAAATAGATCACACCAGAAATTCACCAGGATTGTTCAAAAGTATATTAATTACATTCATCAGAAAGAGAAAGTAAAGATTAAAATTCTAAGAATGCCCAGGATCCTTGAATTCAATTCCTCTTTTGGCTCTTTTGGCGAGTGCTGCAGCAACTTCCTTTCTCCTTTCGAAATAACCAAATGGCTTTGGGAAGTACCTGATTGGCTCGATTTCTCCTGCCTGGACTTTCCCAGCCATTTTGTCAGCCTTGAATTTGATCTTTAGATCTTCTTGAGCCCTATGCTTTAACCACTCAGCTTCAGAGTACCACTTTTCTCGTTGATCTGGGTTATTTTTCACAGCTTCCCATGCTGATAGAATCAATTCTCTGGAAGATGGAGACCAACGTTCAAAATCAGCTCTTGATTGAACCTCTTCTCTGTACTTTCTTTTGCTTGATTCTTCTTGCTCACTAGTAAAATGTTCTCTTGTACCTTTATCCTGAGGACTATACATTTGAGCAATCTTCTTTTGAACCTCAGTAAGAGAGATTGGCCCTGTCCCAGAGACTTGATCATTCCCATAGTCTATGGTAAGATATCCAAGAGTTTCTCTTATAGAGTTTGAGGTCCACATAGCATGTTCAGAACTAGCTTGAATCATTGACCTCTCCCCCTTTAGGACTTCTTCAACAATATGATCTCTTATAATATTTTTCTGAAATCTGACTTGACCTTCCAAATGAAGAACTCCACTGTCAATGTTTTTCTTTACTTTAAGAAGATGATCATCTAAAGTGTCTACATGCATCTTTACTTGGTCTTTTAAAACTGTGAAGCTCTCACCAATTTTAGCCAAAATATCAGCATTATGCTGTTGTAATCTTGCTTCAATCTTATTTGTTCCTGTGAGAATTTGTGATACTTGTTCTTTATACAAAACTTGCATGTTTCTACTCAGTATTCCTTGGTTTGTCTGAACATCATCCACTGTCTTAGTAATTCCGGCTTGTGATTCTTTAATAGTCTTGGATGCTTCTTTGATGGCATCAAGCTGTTCAGTTGAATAATCGACTGAAGCACCAGCTCTCTTAAAGAACTTTACCATCTCCTCCCTTAAAGCAGACATCTGATGATTGACTTCAAATCTAACCAACTTCATTTGAAAATCCACTTCCTTTTTCATTTTATCATTATTTTCCTCAATATATTGTTCTAACATTCTCCTTTGATTATTAAGTAACACCTCCAGCTGAGGTAGAACAGGACTAAGGTCCACATGGATTTCCCTTTCCATGTCAACACCTTTGCTACTTTCTTCCCTGAGAAAAGAATCATTTCTTTGGCTCATATGAGAGCTAGAGGATTCTATCTTAATAACTTTCTCAGCAGATTTCTTTGTTGCTTCAGGCTCTGCTTCCACCTCCATTGCCTCAATGATAGAATTTACTTTATCAGGGATCTCAGCCTGAGACTCCCCCTCAATTTCTGCGATGATCGAATCAATTTTATCCTGAGCAGGGATCTCATCCTGAGACTCCCCCTCAATTGCTGCTTTGCTTAGTTCGGAATCGTGCTGAACAAGAATCTCATCTTGAGTCTCTTTTTCATTTGCCACAACCCCTTCAGATCTAGCTGGGGATATATGAAGACTTCCTCTTTCTTCTTCCCCTTTTTCATTTGCATCCTTAGAAGTATCAGGAGAACTATCCCTTGCATTGTTCTTTTCTACATCTTCAGATGTTGTAAGATTTGGATCATGAATTGGAGAAGATGTAGATTTTCTCTTGGAGGAGGATGTACTAGAAGAACTTGAAGAAACCTTAGTCTTCTTTTGCTTCTTTGCTTTCTTCTGCTTGGGAGAAGAATCTGCTGGAGGAGGGTTAGATAAGATTCTGTCCCATCTCTCTATCATTCTCATATCCATTTTCTTCATATGATTTATCTTTGATCCAAGTTTATTATTCAAAATGTCAGGGGACACTTTTACTAAATACAGAGACAGTATCCTACCCATGTTGGGTACCTGGATACACTCAACTATTCTGTCAAACACAACTCTTCCCCAATCTGTTCTTAGAGAATGAATGATCCTTGTCAGAAGAATAAACATTTTTCTGGATATTTTGTCATGCGATCCAGTCTTGCATAACAATCCCTTTCCTATCACATCTGTTATCAGTTTGCCTTTCGGATTCATTCCTTTTCTTAGAATACTTCCAGGGATTTCTCTTGACGTGTCAATTCCGCACCAGATTTGTGCTAGTCTAATCTGCTCAGAGGAAACCTCTTCCTCTTCTTCGTCCATTTTTAACCTAGGCAGTTTCAGTGCCTTAGCGAGTCTAGATGGAGTTATTGTTGAAATTGTTGAAGTGGAAGTGAAGGGGGCTGTTGGACCTGGGCGGTCAGGAGGAGGTCGGGCGGTCTGGTGTGACCGCATGACCTGGCGGTCTGCATCCGCGGTCTGGCTGATCTTAGCCTAGCTGCGGTCTCCCGGGTTGACCGCTGGTCTTGTCCAAAGTCTGCTGAAGGAGCCGCGCGATCTGTGCGTGACCGCGTGGCATGCTGTCCTCTTCAAGGCTGTGGCGGTCTGGTGTGACCGCATAGTTTGATCCAGGTTCTCTCCGGAATGCGGTCTGGTAGCTGACCGGGTTTTCTGGGGGTATTTGCGGACTAAGGGTCTTAGTCGCGCGGTCTCAGTTCGCGGTCTCAGGAGGAGACTGGTATGCGAGCTGGTTGCTGTTCGCGGTCTCAGAAGGAGATCGGCATGCGGACAGGAGTTCGCGGTCTGATGGCAAACTGACTGTGTTCGCGGTCTCGTGCGAACACAGGTGGTGAATAGCTTCGGGCGGTCTGGCGAGCTCTTTGTGGAGTCGCGGTTTGCTGTGAGAGTGGCGGTCTCTCATGGCGACATTGAAGCTGGCGGGTTCACCAAAAATGAAGCAGAAGTAATGTTGCTGATCGTGCGGTGTGACCAGTCAGGTTGCGCGGTCTGGGGGGTGGTGATCCTATCTCATAGAGTGGTGACTGGATCAGGTCCCACGCCTATAAATAGGAGGCCACTGTAGCAGCAATCAAGACACACCAAGCGTAAGCTAAACCTTTCTCTTTCCTGCGGTCTGTGTTTATGTGACCGGGCGGTCTCCTGATTGAACTTCTGTTGTGCAGCTTCTGCGGATAGTGTGGGCAGCAGCGATCACCTCTTCCTCTTAAAGTGATCGGGCGGTCTGCGGCTTGGAGTTGTGGTGCTGGAGTTTGGGAGAATCAGGCGGTCTGGAGAAGTAAGCGGCTGGGAGCTGGTGGTGTTCTGTGATCGTCGAGTAGCAGCGGTCTGGCAGCTATCGAGATCGCAGTGAGGTCGCGCGGTCTGGGCGGTCTCAAGTTGTCTTCAACATTGTATCTTTCCTTTGTGTTTGTGTTGACGAAATCATGTCTCGTCAAGCATGCCTCGCCTTATAATTTTTTGAAGTACTGCTATCAATAAAGATCAGTTGTTTGCCTTCATTCGTTTCTGGTTGTTTTGGTTTTTCATCTCTAAGTTGACTAGCTCCTGCTTGCTCCATAAAGATTCGAAAAATTTCACATGGTATCAGAGGGAGGTTGGAGTGGTTAAGCAGTGAGTAACTTAGAGTAGCCATCACCTTTGTGAAGAAGGAACCAGTGGAAGAACAATGGAAGGCGGATTTGCAAAGGGTCTTGGGATTGAGGTGCTTACATCGACTAACTTCAAGAAGTGGAAGTCGTGTATGCAAAGCTATCTTGTCGGTGAGGATCTTTGGGAAGTTGTTGGAGGAGATCAGACGCAAGAAATTGTCCCGGCAGGGGATAATGGAGCTGAGGTGAGAACTTGGAGGAGGACGAATGCGAAGGCATCGTTCACTCTGAAGAGGGCAATCTCACCTGACCTATTTGATCACATCTTGGGGTGTGGATCAGCTGCGGAGATCTAGAGAGCCCTGGATGGGCTGTTTAACAAGAAGAATGTAGCAAGGCTGCAGTTCTTGGAGAATGAGCTGGCAAGGTCGGCTCAGGGTGATCTTTCTATCTCCACTTTCTTTCTGAAGCTGAAGAACTTGTGCGCTGAAATCTCAGCATTGGATCCGGATGAGCCTATCTCTGAGGCGAAACTGAAGAGGCACATCATCCGCGGCTTGCGGAAGGAATACGTTGCCTTCGTGACGTCGGTGCAGGGATGGGCAAATCAGCCGTCTCTGTTGGAGCTGGAGAACTTGCTTGCATCACAAGAAAGTTTGGCAAGACAAATGGCGGGGGTGTCGGTGGCTGGGGGAGATGGCGAAGTTCTCTTCTCGGGGAAGAAGAAGAAGTGGGACAAGAAGAAGAAGATCGCTGGAGGTGGCTATGGGCCTTCAACTTCTAGGCGGCAGGAAAGGGGGTATGCTCCCAAGGCTGACGGGAAGAAGAAGGGAGAAGGTCCGAAGTGCTACAAGTGTGGCAAGTTTGGCCATATCAGGAAGGATTGCAAGGTGGTCACCCAAGCTGGGCATGCTGCGGAGAAGGAGGAAGCTGAGGCCAGGAACATTCAAGGAGGTTGGGGAGGAGCCTTTTCGGCTTCTGTTGGAGCTTCTGCTCCTATCAACTATCTGGAGGATTGGATCGTGGACTCAGGGTGTGGTCATCACCTCACTGGAGACGGGACCAAGCTTTCTTCTGCACAGCCATATACAGGTAACAATGCAATCATTACTGCTGATAATACTGTGCATCCAGTAGAGAAGGTTGGGGTTGTTTCCTTGGGCAGTGATAGAGGGCCACTTACTTTGAAGAGTGTCTATCACGTGCCCGGTATGAAGAAAAACCTCTTCTCCGTGACCAATGCTGTAGACGCTGGGTATCACGTTCTGTTCGGCCCAACATAAGTGAAGTTTCTACGCAACGTTGAGGCCGTAAAGGCGGAAGTCGTCCATGTTGGGAGACGGGCAAAAGGACTTGTTTGTTTTATCAACAAGTTCCTACGTCGACAAGATGAAGACGAATGATGGTGTCGTTATATGGCATGAGAGGTTGGGGCACGTAGGAATGGACAAGCTGAAAGCAATGGCGGTGAGAGGTCTGGTCAAGGGCCTGCCAAGTCTATCCTCCTACGGAGAAGGTCATGTGTGCGAGGGATGTCAGTTCGGCAAGTCTCATCGACTACCGTTTGACAAGTCGCAGACAAGAAGTAGTGTGCCGTTGGAGTGCATCCACGGTGACTTGATGGGACCTACTGCTACCCCAAGCCTCGGAGGCAGCAGATATATGCTGGTGTTAATCGATGATTACACCAGATATGTCTGGGTTTATTTTCTGAAGGAGAAGGCGGAGGCATTTGCCAAGTTTGTGGAGTTCAAGGAGCTCGTGGAAGGTCGGCTGAGACTGCGGGTGAAGAAGCTGAGGACTGACAAAGGAGGGGAGTTCACCTCTAGTGAGTTCTCTAGTTTCTGCAGGAAGGCGGGCATCCGGAGAGAGCTCACTTGTGCACATACTCCACAACAGAACGGAGTTGCAGAGCGGAAGATCCGTCATCTGACGGAGACCTGCAAGTGTTGGCTGTATGCCAAGAGTATCCCAAAGTCCTTTTGGGCGGAGGGAATGTCTTGTGCCGCTTACGTCATCAACAGGATGCCTTTGAGCCCCATCAACATGCTGACCCCACATGAGATGATGTTCAAAGAGAAGCCAAGCGTGGCACACCTTCGGGTATTTGGTTCCACCTGCTACGTGCATGTTCCAGATGCTCTTCGGACGAAGCTAGATGCGAAAGCAAGGAAGCTAGTCTTTGTGGGATACGATGAGAGGAAGAAAGGCTGGAAGTGCATGGACCCAGAGACGTGGAGATTTGTTGTATCTCGCGACGTCGTGTTCTATGAGGTGACATCGTACAAGGGGTCTTCTGATGTGGAGTTACCAGAGAGCAGGGTGGAGGTGCCGGAGAAAGCTGTGGAAAATCTTCAAGTGGTGCTACCTGTGTCGCCAGGTGGACCATCTCCTTCTAGTTCTGAGACGGAGGCTTCTGGTTCAGGGAGCAGGGGGAGCGATGCTCCTAGCACGTCTGGAAGAGGAGCTAGGGAAGAAGCAGCTGAAGATAATGCGGTTCAGGGGAAGGAGCTTAGGAGATCGAAGCGAGCAAATCGTTGCCCCTGATCGCTATATAGGAGGAAACGCAGTGAACTTTGTCTCATGTTTCTTCGCTGGTCCCTTGGATGAGAGGGAGCCGTCGAGCTTTGAGAAGGCCCAAGGTGTGAAGGAGTGGGATGTTGCAATGCAAGAAGAGATGGCAGCTCTTGAGAAGAATGAGACCTGGTCTCTTGTGCCCAAGCCCAAGGGCACTACTCCTGTAACATGCAAATGGGTCTACAAATTGAAGAAGAAAGCTGACGGCAGCATCGAGCGGTACAAGGCTCGTCTTGTAGCTCGGGGGTTCTCGCAGCAATACGGTGAAGATTACGATGAGACATTTAGTCCGGTGGCAAAAATTACTTCAGTTCGGTTTATCATTGCCTTGGCAGCGTTCAGTGGATGGGAGATTTGGCAGCTCGACGTCAAGAACGCCTTCTTGTACGGCGAGATTGACAAGGACATCTTCATGGTCCAACCACTAGGTTTTGTGTCTGAAGATTTTCCGGAGCATGTCTGCAAGCTGAAGAAGGCCCTGTACGGGTTGAAGCAAGCGCCGAGGGCGTGGTACGGGAAGATCGCAGAATATCTCCTATTCTGTGGATTTGTTGCTTCAGACTCAGACTCAAGCTTGTTCGTCAAGAAGAGCGGGGAGCTTCATGTCATCGTGCTGTTATACGTCGACGATATGATCGTGACGGGGAACTCGAAGGATGACGTAGCGCAGCTTCGGGCCGAGCTGTCTATCAGGTTCGAGATGAAGGACTTGGGTGAGCTTCACCATTTCCTTGGACTTGAGGTGCAGAGGAAGGAAGGTGGAGTGCTGGTGACCCAAGCCGGATATGCGGAGCGGATCGTGGAGCGGTTCGGCATGAAGGAAGGGAAGTGCACTTCCACACCTCTGGGCAAGGCTATGAAGCTTCGAAAAGATGAGGGGAGGATTATGCAAGATCCGTTGGTGTTCCGAGCTCTAGTAGGGAGCTTGATTTATCTGACGATCACGAGGCCGGATATTGCATATGTAGTTGGCAGAGTGAGTCGATATATGGCGGAGCCATGGGTACCTCATCTGCTAGCGGCCAAGAACATTCTGAAGTATGTCAAGGCGACCTCGGACATGGGTCTCCTATACAGGAGGGATGCGGACTTCGAGGTGCACGGGTACATGGATGCTGACTACGGGGGAGATTCGGATGATCGGAAGTCGACGTCTGGATTCGTCTTCATGGCGGGCCCTACGGCTATATCATGGTGCAGCAAGAAGCAGGATTCCGTATCGGTCTCTACCACGGAAGCGGAATACAAGGCTTCGGCCTTGGCAGCTCAGGAAGCCATCTGGCTTAGGAGGTTGGTGGGAGACGTCCACAAAGAGGTTCGGGAGCCGCCTCTGCTACGCGGTGACAACGAGAGTGCTCTCAAACTGGTAACCAATCCAGTTTGTCACGCGAGGACCAAGCATATCGAGATTGAGCATCACTTCATACGGGAGAAGGTGCTGGAGGGATCTCTTTCGGTTGGGCATGTGCGGAGTACGGTCAACGTGGCGGACATCTTCACAAAGGCGCTGGCAAAGGGGCCGTTCACACGGCTAAGGGAGCTACTTGGGCTGGTTTCCACTTCCCACTTCAAGGGGGAGTGTTGAAATTGTTGAAGTGGAAGTGAAGGGGGCTGTTGGACCTGGGCGGTCAGGAGGAGGTCGGGCGGTCTGGTGTGACCGCACGACCTGGCGGTCTGCAACCGCGGTCTGGCTGATCTTAGCCTAGCTGCGGTCTCCCGGGTTGACCGCTGTTCTTGTCCAAAGTCTGCTGAAGGAGCCGCGCGATCTGTGCGTGACCGCGTGGCGTGCTGTCCTCTTCAAGGCTGTGGCGGTCTGGTGTGACCGCACAGTTTGATCCAGGTTCTCTCCGGAATGCGGTCTGGTAGCTGACCGGGTTTTCTGGGGGTATTTGCGGACTAAGGGTCTTAGTCGCGCGGGTCTTAGTTCGCGGTCTCAGGAGGAGACTGGTATGCGAGCTGGTTGCTGTTCGCGGGTCTCAGAAGGAGATCGGCATGCGGACAGGAGTTCGCGGTCTGATGGCGAACTGACTGTGTTCGCGGTCTCGTGCGAACACAGGTGGTGAATAGCTTCGGGCGGTCTGGCGAGCTCTTTGTGGAGTCGCGGTTTGCTGTGAGAGTGGCGGTCTCTCATGGCGACATTGAAGCTGGCGGGTTCACCAAAAATGAAGCAGAAGTAATGTTGCTGATCGCGCGGTGTGACCAGTCAGGTCGCGCGGTCTGGGGGGGTGGTGATCCTATCTCATAGAGTGGTGACTGGATCAGGTCCCACGCCTATAAATAGGAGGCCACTGTAGCAGCAATCAAGACACACCAAGCGTAAGCTAAACCTTTCTCTTCCTGCGGTCTGTGTTTATGTGACCGGGCGGTCTCCTGATTGAACTTCTGTTGTGCAGCTTCTGCGGATAGTGTGGGCAGCAGCGATCACCTCTTCCTCTGAAAGTGATCGGGCGGTCTGCGGCTTGGAGTTGTGGTGCTGGAGTTTGGGAGAATCAGGCGGTCTGGAGAAGTAAGCGGCTGGGGAGCAGGTGGTGTTCTGTGATCGTCGAGTAGCAGCGGTCTGGCAGCTATCGAGATAGCAGTGAGGTCGCGCGGTCTGGGCGGTCTCAAGTTGTCTTCAACATTGTATCTTTCCTTTGTGTTTGTGTTGACAAAATCATGTCTCGTCAAGCATGCCTCATTGTAATTTTTTGAAGTACTGCTATCAATAAAGATCAGTTGTTTGCCTTCATTCGTTTCTGGTTGTTTTGGTTTTTTATCTCTAAGTTGACTAGCTCCTGCTTGCTCCATAAAGATTCGAAAATTTCACAGTTATCTAAATCTTCTTGCCATTCACACTAGTCTTAATCTTTGAATTTACGGAGTCAATTACTATGTTAGAATATAGCTCTAATACCTCTCGTTTCCAAATGAGAGTTGATTCAGACAATACGAACTCCAGTCCTGCATTGTAGATTAACTCGATTGTTGATTTGATCTCCACAGAAGCTGATTGGAATCCATTTCGAACAAGCTCACTTCCTTCATAAAGATACTCACTGCTTTTGGGAGGCATTGTTTTTGATGATTGAGGAGAGAAGGAATTGATGAAGAGATTTCTAGGGCAGCTAATTTCGAACTTAGAGAACTACAGCATATACGCTAACGAAGTGACTTCCTTATTTATAGGAGTTCTAATTCAAGAAGATGAGAAGTCGCGGGCTGAACTTGTTTGACAAGATTGATCTAATGGTTCAATTTTACCTGTCGAGACGGCCTAGCTATGTTCGCATAGGCGTTGAGATCGCTTGACGTCATGTATCTTCAGTCGACGCCATGTGTCTTCTTGACGCCAAATATCTTCTCGACGCTAAATAATTTCTCTTGACGCCAAGAATAGTCTGTCGACGCCAGAAGGCTTCTCCACTTACCTTATATGGCTTAATCAATATTTTCATTTATTTAATTTAAAATAACTTTAATCCATTTTAACATACCTAATTCAATTTAAAATTATTGAATTTGTTTCATCCAAGGGTTTAGTAAATATGTCAGCAACTTGTTTGTCAGTGGGAACATATTCAATTGAGATGTCTCCATTTTCTACATGTTCTCTAATGAATGATATCTTTTTCTATGTGTTTAGTTCTGCTATGAGATACAGATTGTAGCTATAACAATAGCACTAGTTGAATCACAAAATAGAGGAGATTACTAGCTGAACTTTATAGTCTTGGAGTGATGTTTAATCCATAGTAGCTGAGCACAGCAGTTTCCAGCTGAGATGTACTCAGATTCTGCTGTAGAAATAGCCACACTGGTCTGCTTCCTGCTACTCCAAGATATTAATCTTTTGCCAAGAAATTGACATGTACCAGATGTACTCTTTCTATCCTCCTTGCATCCTGCAAAGTCTGCAGCAAGTGTCTAGCATATAAATATATATATAATGATGTTTTCCAAGATAGACACACAAAGTGCATGGCATGTTTGTTAGTTTAACAGCATGCAATAAACATAACAGTGATTGCATATTGAATATCATATCCCAAAAACATTTCAGGCATATGCCTTATAATCATTCATATTTAATATCAGAC